>CAKAOI010052583.1:0-57731 GCA_916701655.1 Sebastiscus albofasciatus
GTATGTCGAAAAATTTCATGAAAAAAAAGTCATAATATATTATGTCGATCATTTTTATGAAAAAAAAGTCATAGTATAGTATGTTGAAAAATTTCATGGAAAAAAAGTCACAGTATAGTATGTCGAAAAATTTCATGGAAAAAAAGTCACAGTATAGTATGTCGAAAAATTTCATGAAAAAAAAGTCACAGTATAGTATGTCGAAAAATTTCATGAAAAAAAAGTCATAATATATTATGTCGATCATTTTTATGAAAAAAAAGTCATAGTATAGTATGTTGAAAAATTTCACGGAAAAAGTCATAATATATTATGTCGATCATTTTTATGAAAAAAAGTCATATAGTATGTTGAAAATCTTTATTAAAAAAAGTCAGTGTAGTAGGTTAAAAATGTGTATTAAAAAAAGTCATAGTATGTCGAATAATTTCATGAAAAATGTCATAGTACAGCATATAGAAAAAGACATAAAAAAGTCACAGTATAGTATGTCAAAAAATTCAAGTTTATTTATTTATCATATGAAGAACAATAACAAAGCAGTCATTACAATTACAATAAATATGAATACAAAAAAATAAGTCACACAAGCAAAATGAGACATCTAAGACAAATAGTGTAAATGAAAACATAGGGCTTAAATAAATATAAAATGAGTAATGTGAATTCGTGGTAGACAGTATTTCAAATGGATAAACTCCATATAAACAGGGACGCAATGCAGTATGTACTATATATATGTATATATCTATATATACAGTATATATCTATAGATATGTAAAGTGTATATAGAGCTATGGTGACAGTGTAGTGGTAAGGTGTCAAGTGATGAGCTCAAGAGGTAAACAGCCTTATGCCCTGTGGGATTAAGCTGTCCGAGCCTAGCTGTGCAGGACCAGATGCTGTGGTACGGTTCGGCAGTTGGCAGCAGGCAGAACAGTCTTTGGTTGGGGTGACTGGAATCCATAAAACATAATGAAAAAATCATAGTTTAGTATGTCCAAAAATTTATGTCGAAAAAATGTATGAAAAAAGTCACAGCATACTATGACGTTTTTTATATAGTTTGTCGGAAAAAAAGGCATAGTATGTCAAAAAAAAAAAAACATAGTATATGTCGAAAAAGTCACAAAAATAGTCATAGTATATTATGTCGAAAAAAGTATAGTATAGTACGTCAAAATTTAATTAAAAAGTCATAGTATAGTATGTCGATACTTTTTATGAAAAGAAGTCATAGTATAATGTCAATAATTTTCATGAAAAAAAGTCATATAGTATGTCGATAATTTTCATGAAAAAAAGTCAGTGTATTATGTCCAAAAAAGTCATTGTATGGTATGCTGAAAAAATTAATAGTAAAGTACGTCAAAAGATTTGATAAAGTCATAGTATAGTATGTTGAAAAAATAGTCATAAATGTATGTCAAAAAAAAGTTATAGTATGTTGAAGAACTGGAGTCATTAATAAGTTGTAATAGATCGAAAACAGTCCCAAAAGTCATAGTATAATTTGTTGAAAACAAGTCAAAGTATGGTATGTCAAAAAATTTCATAAAAAGTTATAGTAAAGTATGTCGAAAAAAAGGCATATAGTTTGTCGAAAAAGATCACAAAAATAGTCATAGTATAGTATGTTGAAAAAAGTTCCAAAAAGGTCATGGTATAGTATGTCGAAAAAGGAGTCATAAATAAGTTATAGTATATCGAAAAAAAGTTCCAAAAGTTATAGTACAGTATGTCAAAAAAAAGTCGTAGTATAATTTGTTGAAAAAAGTGAAAGTATTGTATGTTGAGAAAAAAGTCATAGTTTAGTATGTCAAAAAAATTCAGAAAAAAGTCATAAGTCATAGTTTTGTATGTCGAGAAAAAAGTCATTGTATATAAAAAAGGTCTTATAGTATGTCAAAAAAGTCCCAAAAAGAGAAACTTGAATAAAGTTTTCACAGGAATTAGAAAGGGAATTGTTTTAATTCCTAACACTAGCTCTAAGCAGCTTATAATACATCATTAAAACTACTAAAGCCAAGATTTTTTTTTTTTAATCAAAGCAAATGTTTAATTAAAAATGCAATAATTTATTTCTGAATTATTTGAATTGTTACGATGACAATAACAAAGTAAAAGGATAACATTTAGAATTGAAATTAATTTCCAGGACTGTTCCGGGGCGGTGGAGCCTTACTGTCAATTATAGCCTTACTGTCAATTATAGTTCCTGGAAAGAAAATCAGAACCGGCAGGTCAGACTTTATGGAAATGGCCAAGAAAATGACTTTTGGTGCATCTCTGTAACAGTCAAAGTTTCCTGGAGCTGTCTTGGAACAGTTTCATGACTCACCATTTAAGCTGCTGTGTTTTTTCTTCCTCAGGCCTGAGGACCAGGAGACTCTGCTCTCTTTGTCTACCACGATGTCGGAACACCAGAAACAGCTGGCTGACCTGTCGGACACAATCAAGGTACAACTCACTAAACGACACATACTGTAGGACATTAGAAAAGGAGAGAGGGGCAGCTTGCATTTTATTGGAAAGTTTGTACTGGCAATAAACTCCTTAAGGATTTAAGTTTCTGGCAGATGTGGTAAAGCTTTGTCAAAGAAGTGCTCGCTTCATTCTGCATCCAGATTTCACCTTATCATTACTGCTAATGAACATCTTAATCTGTGTTCCCTCTCAGATGTATGCTCACCCAGACGTCGTTGAATGCTGCCTGGTTCTCCTGCACCTCAGCAAGTCTTCACCGTCTATCGTCGCCGAGTCGCTCCAACAAGAGGCCAAAGATCTGCTCCGCAAATACGGAACGAATCCCTCCGTCCTCAAAGCCTCCCGGCAATTCCTCACCTGAATATTTCATCAGTAGACTGAAAAGAAGCACTTCCACTGTACATCTATTTGTTGAATAAAAAAACTGTTAATTACAAAATGCTTTTCAAACATCCTAATTCCCATTTGAGTCTACATCCAGAAAAGCCTGCAGGACGCTCAGATATTGATTGCCGTCGGGGCTGCGTGTCCTGGAGCTGGAAGAGATTTGTAAGTCGACAGAAAAAGTAACACAAACCGTGTTAAACTGCTCAAACTATTTAGAGATTAATAAAGTATCCAGCTTCTCACACGTGAAGAACTGTTCAGGTGAATTTTACCTTTAAAAAAAAAAAAAGGTACAGTAAGTAGGATTTGGCAGCATCTAGTGGTGTGGTTGCAGATTGCAACCAACTGAGTACTCCTCCATTCACTCCTCCCTTTCCAAAACTGCGGTAAAGTGAGCCTCTGAGTGCAAAACCGTGGTAACATCCTCACCATAATAACACCGCTTTAGGAGCAACAGAAGTCAGACAGCGCCTGTCGGTACCACGGTTTTGCACTACGCGGCTCACAGTACCGCAGTCGCTTGTTGGAGAACTACGGTGGCCTTCAGTTAACGTAAGAAACGCAAAAGGCTCTCGCTAGAGACGGTGTTTTGTGCTACTGTAGAAACAAGGCTGACTCCGTGAAGAGGACCCCTCTCTATGTAGATATGAAGGGCTCATTCTAAGCTAACAAAAACACAATTCTTAGTTTCAGGTGATTATACACTAATGAAAACATAGCATAGCTGCTAATAGATCCCCGAAATGTTACACACTGGTCCTTTAAGTCTAATCTACTGTGTCATTCTAGAGGAGAGTTTCTAACGACCTAAAATGAACCCTTTTCAAACACAACTTTAAAAAAAAGAGCGTTTGCATTTAAAATACAAAACAATTTAATATACAACTGTTTAAAACAATGTAGAATGTAAAAACAACAGTAACCACAACATCTGTAAACCTGACTGTGAACAGTTTGGTTTGGTGGGTGAATGTACAGAACGACAGTAGATTGCCCATTGAAACATGCATAACCAAGCACAGTTATACACTTTTACGCCCGCTGTTAAAAGTTTCTGAAAGTGGAAAAGAGCTATAACATTTTTATTTTCATCAAAATTATACATTTTAATTTACAGGCCCTTCCAACATTAACTTAAAAAAATGAAATCCCTGCAACAAGAGACGAGTCCTGCTGATGAGAAGGAGAGTCTGAACTGAAGAATCGGACTGGTTTTGGCAAAGTTTGGTCTGAAATCACAGTATGATACAGGAGCTGGTCCCATGCTGTTAAAGAAGGGTGTTACTATAATGCTGTAAAATAAAAAAAAAAAATGGAAAAAAGTGTTCTGAATATATGGCCATATACTCAGTAAAAGCGATTAAAAAGAAACGACTGAGCCAGTGAAGGATCCTATGTCACTGTGAGTCCATTTTACAGTCACTCAGGAGAAAAATTTAAAGAAATATTTCATTGTGTCTCGTTCAGGGATCGAGTGTTGAGGGAGATCAGAGGGGAAATCTGCTGGTTGGGTTTTAAAACAAGTGTGTATTCCACTTGAAGATTTTGAGCGTTCAGTCAGTGCTTGTTGTTCGTCTCCTCCTGGCCCGAGCTGGAGATGCCGTTCTGGGGTTGGGTGGAGCCCGAGCCCAGGCCGTACAATCTCCCACAATACTTTGCATCGTCAATGTTGTCTTCGAAGAAAAGCTGAACAAAACAAAAAACAGATTTCAATTAGATGAAACCTGCTGTATCACTAAGAAAAACACCAAGTTACGGCAGGTTCACATAGGCCGCGAAAGCGTCGCAATTTTCTGGGAAGCGCTGCGCGTTTCCTTTCAGCGCCCGTGTACAATCAATTGGTCTGTTCACATAGCATGCACCGCACCACGGAGCTCTGTGGTTTCTGGTCTATATTCTCCGCATGCTGCGAGCGAATCTAGCAAGAAAACACTGATAATCTCCTATAAATGATAGATTATGTGATATAAATGATCTCATTCTGATAAGATGATAAAAGATGCATCCCACGAGAGCAGAAGAGCTCTATAGTAAACAGCAGAGGGGCAGAATCGCTTGTTGACAGGTGCATAGAAATGCACTTCTGATGTGAACAGCCAGGCTTCTAATTACGCGACGATTAACTTCGTGGTGCTTCCGTTCTCTCTGTGAACCCGCTGTGACATTTAAAGCCTCGGTTATACTTCTATGCAAGGACGGTCGCGCAGTCATGAGCTGATGTATGAATGTGACGAGGAAACTTTAGGATCTTTGGACACTTGTGACCCTCACAGATGCAGCAAGCATAAATCACGCTCAACAGTAACAGGGTAAAAACTACAAAGCAGCGAGCTGAGCTCAGCTTGCAGTGAATCCCTAGTGAGGAGCACAACAGGCGAGTCTGGTAATGCGCAGGGCAAAGTTCTAATAAAATGAATTAAACAGTGATCTGGACGGGGTGGGAAAACATGGCACGCTAACTGATCACACCTGATATCCATTTAGATTTGCATTGTAAATAGTTACTTCCAGGGGGCATCCTTCAGTACAGTTTACAGTAAACAAAGTCCTCTGTAAATGAGGGCAGTAAAGAATGTTCTGGTAATAAAAAGTTAAAAGAAATTGACTGAAAATGGTTTCTTATCCAGCTGATCAGCTACAATAAAACATAAAAAAAAGATATGTGTGACTGTACCTCTTTCATCCTGAAGAAAGCCATGCCGGTGAGAAGTGAGTCTGATCCAGCCTGATGCTGCCGCCCGATCCTCTTCAGCTCCAGCTGGTCTGCTACTTCCTGTAGCCCTCCCTGCACAAACACATGTAAAGTCAGATGGTTCAAGACTTGTTTTGACATGATTTAGTCTCCTGTGTACAAGTGGAGGACAAAAACAAAATGAAACCCATCACCAACTACGATCTCAAACTGTTGAGCTGAATCAACACCTCTGCTGCAACGATTTATGGATTAGTTGTAAACTATGAAATTAATCGACAACTATTTTGATAATCGTTTAACCGGCTGGAGTGATTTAAAAAAAAAAAAAATTCTCTGATTCCAGCTTTTTTTAAATGTGAATTTGTTCTGGTTTCTTTACTCTATGACAGCAATCTGAATATCATTTAGTTGTGGACAAAATAAGATGTCATCTTGGGTTTTGGGAAACACTGATCAACATGTTTCACAATTTCAGTCATTTTATAGACCAAACTATGAAAATAATTAGTGTTTGGCGATATGACGGTATACAGTATACTGTGATTTGGGCAGACATGGAGGAGGAGATCAAGTAGAGCAGGAGGCATCCCAACCAACCCAAGATGAGGAAGAACTCTGGTTACACTTTTACCAGACATTTACACACTAGTTGATTTTGTTTTGTCAGCTTTTTGAAATGAACAAATCCTGTAGGAGTAGTTGTTTTTCTTTTGGTATACAAATTTGTGTTATTTTTGTATTGCTCTAACTGAAGTCAGGCTGGTATTTATTTGCACCCGTTAACCTTAAAACCTGCAACACTTGACATTGTTCTCAGGAACCTTAAAGCTTCCATTTTGAAAGAATTTCAGTTTTACTGTTTTGAGTCCCTGTTTTTAACTCATGTGTTGTCTCATGTGAGGCAGTTGTTTGTTTTTTTTGTATGGAAGTTCCAAATAAAAGAAAATAACAAAATGTGATGAAGTGTGGTATGGTGATTTGAAGCCATTTCTTAATTGAATATTGTATTGTATTGTATTGTGATATATACCGTGACAGAAGATTTTGGCCATATCGCCCACCTCTAAAAATAACCATTAGTTGCAGCCGTAGTAGAAACTGTATCACTCTGTCCGACCCCTGTATATCTGTGTCCAGTCTAGAATACCTTTAGGTTCTTGCAGCTCTTCATCAAGTATTTGACGTCGTAGATTGCGGGGAAGAAGAGGTTGAGGATCTGAAAGAAGTCGTGTTCCTCCTCGGGGAGCCGTGCGTCTGTCAGAAGCTTCACCAGGTAGCCGAAGTCGTAGCCGCTGAGAAACACAGAACAGAGGGATTCGGGTCAGGATAGACTGGATTACACTGATGTTAGGGTCGGGCTGGTGTAAACATTTTCAAACCAGTTTGATATGAAACCAAACACCAGACTGGTGTACTAAATTGTACCATTATGGGTCACACTTGACTCAGCATCTTCCCCCACTCCCAACCCCTACTGAAATTTGATCTCCTTCTTGTTGACGGCCAGACACTAGTGGCTCCGTTAGTTTGTTTATAAAGAAACATAATATTATGCTACTCACGTTGTCTTATTGCTTATTATGAATACAATACAAGTTGGATTTAGAGCCATGATGCCGTCAGCACAGGTTGCTGATGTCGGCTACTTTGCAATTTGCCAAAACATGTCATAACAACAAATGTCGGTTCAACCGGTTTGCATAAAATCAAACCGGTGTAAGCTGGTACACCAGACCGGACTGGCAAAACCAGAAATCGATCCAACTCCAACTGATTTTACTGGGTTCAAAAAGCAACAAGCAGTCACAATGGCTCAATGTTGAAGCCAATGTTAAAGTACTTTCCCGCTAATTCCTTAAAATAATATTGGAGATTAAAGAGGGCTATGTTTGGGGGCATGTTTCTCCAATGTCTTTGCCCATATATTCATTATTTGGGGGGGCTCTAGGAACATATAGAGAAGACCTCCATGTTTTCAACAGCTTACAATTCAAACTAAGATAAATGAGGATTCTTTTTTAGTTCTAATTGATAGAGATACAATTTTTAATAGAAATTAAGAGGATGTGAAAAACTTTTATACAAATTTGAAAGTAATTTCAAGCCTGACTAGATTTCTTGCTAGAAACTGAAGATCACATACTTGTATAACATTCAAGAAGCTGTAGGATTAACAGTCTGAACTGGGACCGACAATGCAATAACTGAATCAGGACCAACAACTGACCTATGGAAGGAGAGCCACTTGACGTTTTCACACAGCACCAGACCAGACGTCATGAGGAGCTCAGCGAAGTAGAGTGTCTCGATTCCCTCTTCTTCATGTTTTTTAAACTGGAGGCCGGAGTTCTGGAGCAGGTCTATGGAGTCCTGTGAGTACATGTCTTCTCTGTGAGGAGCAAAAAAAAAAAAGACAGACATTCAGGGAGTGCTATCATCAAGCTCAACCACAAGTAAGGATATATATATCAGATTAGAAAGCGCTAGAGGACGGTATGCTTACGTCAGGTTGAACTTGAAGTTGAACTGCCACGTCGTCGTGCCAGGAGGATAGTCTCCATCCTCGTTCATGAACGTGAGGCCGAGCTGGATGATCTTCAGGAGGTCGACGTTACACCTCAGCAGCTGGTACTGGTAGTCTACTGTGCTTCGAAACTCACCGATTGGCCGGACAACCACACCAG
The DNA here is from genome assembly GCA_916701655.1 of Sebastiscus albofasciatus. Lineage (NCBI taxonomy): Eukaryota > Metazoa > Chordata > Actinopteri > Perciformes > Sebastidae > Sebastiscus > Sebastiscus albofasciatus. The sequence continues at coordinate 8,254 of CAKAOI010052583.1, forward strand.
GGAATTCTGTGTCCTGATGAAAAATAAAAAAAGACATGAAAAAAAAACTCTACAGATTAGCTGAAAAATACCTTGAGAGAAGCAAATTGGTTTTAAATCATTTTCATCCAGTTTGCAGAGGTGAGGTCATGTTGCAATCAAGACTTGTAAAAGGGAAGCAAATAGAGACAAATGAGCTGTTGATTAAAAACCAAAGTCCCTCAAATGTAGGTGTTTCCACTTCAAAATGTATTTTGTATTTGGACTTTTACCCGTTACTCTTCAAAATAAACACTATTTTCTGAATAATGAGCCCTACCAACAGGACAGCACAATGAATGCAGTTATACTATGACTTCTTTATGATATACAATATTATGACTTGTATGAGTGATATAGTTACTGCAGTTAGCCTTTATAGGGCAGTATTTACATCACCAACTCATCAAAAAATAAAAAATAAATGCCCATCTCTTACCATGGCAATAAAATTGTAGCTTTGAATAATTTGCCGGATCTTCCTCATTTCGTCCTCCACATTGCTCGCCCATACTTCACAGATTATCTGACTGGAATCTGTAAGTGCAGCTGGCATTTTGGCAGGTCAGGAAGAGAGCTAAAACCCCAACAATCCTGCAGCGCTTGTGAAGGGGGCGGATGGGAGGCAGTGTGATGAAGAAAGACAACTCTGGGAAGAGGATGAAAAGAAGGAGTTGGTGAATGCATTTAAAAAAATCACACTGCAACACTGGTATTAGGATAACATCAGATAAACCAGGAAGAAGATTAATGTTAGTAGTATCACTACTGCAGTTACCATTGAGAATACACTAATACACAGAGCACTCAAAAAAGTTGAATAAGAATCACAAAGTAAACATATACAAAACAGTAAAAGTATGAGAAAAGAAAATCAACTGAGAAGTTACAACCATCCCCAAGTGATGTCTTCAAGTGTTTTTTTTTAAGAGAAAAGAAGCAACTTCACACTAACATCCTTTTAAATGGATATCAAATGTTTTAATAGACTTATTAAACTTGTTTAATTGAAAGTTGTAGAATTAAAGCTGTATTGCTCGAATTGCTAAGAGCCATTTAGTATTATTGAATGAAGCTTTCTTACTTTCATCAAGCCATGTTTTTCTAATTTGGTTTTGAGATTTTGATGGGTTTCAATGTGGGTGAAAGCCTCTTTGTTTAGACTAGAGCCAGCACATGTATTGCCAGTTGCATGGCTGCATTTTTTTTTTACTGGTGCACTACACTCAGTTGCCAGTTTAGTACCTCCATTATATCCATTATATGAGTACACCACCTAGTTAAAACTAATGATGCAGCAGCCTGCCCTGCAATAAATGTTTTGTTCAGTTTTTTTGTTGTTGAAACTGTTTTAGAGAGGTGTTGATTCAACTTTAAAGTTAACTTATACTGAGAGGTGTTTTAATATCAAGCCACTAACATTGCACTGATGGATTTAAGTGGCATTTTCTATATATTCATATTCAATATCTAGTATTTAATATTGAGTATTGTAATATCTAGTATTTAATATCTAGTATATTTAATATGTAGTATTTATCTAGTATTTAATATATAGTATAATATTTAATATCTAGTATTTAACATCTAGTATTTATCTAGTCTATGTCATATCTAGTATGTAATATATAGTATAATATTTAATATTTAGTATTTAATATCTAGTATTTATCTAGTATCTAATATCTAGTATAATTAATATCTAGTATTTATTTAATATATAGTATAATATTTAATATCTAGTATTTATCTAGTATCTAATATCTAGTATTTAATATCTAGTATATTTAATATGTATGGAGTTAACTTATACTGAGAGGTGTTTTAATATCTAGCCACTAACATTTAAACACTAATGGATTTAAGCAGCATGTTCCTTCTTGACTGCAAGACAAAAACATTTGATGCAACGTCTTGATAATAGCAATAAAAGATGCAAAACAAATAAACAAATAAAACACATAAATAAATAAACTAAGAGGTGTTTTAATATCCAGCCAATAACATTTAAGCACAAATGGATTTAAGACAAAAACATGTGATGCAACTCATAGATAATAGTGATGAAAGATTATTAAATTGATGCATTTATGTTCCTGTGAGATCAAGATGAATTAACCTTATATAACTTAGATATCTGTTAGAATAGCTAGTTAGCCCCTTATTATAAACAACCACTAACCCTAGCTAACTAAATAACACCACGTCTTACCTGGAAGTCTTTAGAAAGGGTTAATAAAGTTTAGTAACTCTGGAGGCTTTAATAAGTGTAAACTTTGATATAATATAGATGGTATCTCTCTCTGTTGTATCGAGGAGAGCACAGCAGTTAGCAGAGTGGCTGTTAGCATGAAGAGCTAACGTTGCTAATCCTCGCGTTAACCGACAGAAAGCTAACAACACCGGAGCATTAAACACGTTAAAACACCTCTACTTTAACGCTTATTAATAATTTCTTAGCGGATAAACACACACTAGACGTGTCTGCGTGTTACTACATAAAGTATTAAAGCATATAAAACAGGCTTTACCTCAGAATCTGCTCGACAAGCTAGCTGCTAGCGACTCTGTTGTTCTTCTTCTTCGCTTTCTTTCCTGTTCCTACTTCTCCTTCTTCGTTGTGTATATATTGGCAGTCCACATCTGGGCGGTATTATGCGCACACCGCCACCTACAGGATGGGGCGTGTAATGACACGTGATAAATCTGCAGCCAATCAAATAAGCACACATTTGAGATTAACTGAATTTTAATACATGAAAACATGCATATAATAGATAATAATGCACTATGTTCATTTTTAACAGTTTCTCCTGCACTATATTAATTTTTAACAGTCTTGTCTGCACTATATTCACTTTTTTAATAGTCGTGTATCACAGCTGTTACCCTGCACTATATTCATTTTTAACAGTTTTCTTCATCTCCTGGTATTTTTATATCTGGTATATATTTTTTTTGTTGTAATTTGTACTTTGCACTATTAACTTTTTTACTGCTTTTTTACTAACGTGTTTTGCACTATGGAACTGTGATGCTGGAAACTTGAATTTCCCTCGGGATCAATAAAGTTACTATCTATCTATCTACCTACCTATCTAACTATCTATCTTATAAACATACATACTAAATAAATACACATTTACTCAGAATAGTTATTTGAACTGTATTGTCCATTTCTTACTACTTTATACTTTTACCCCACTGCATTCATTTTTTACAACTAACAGATTGTTATTGATACAAATTAAGCATTTATAGATAAGTACAAAACATGATTCATTGTTACAGATTTAACTATCCAACAGTATATAATTGGCTCCAACTACAACAGTAAAAATGTTATTTACAGATGAATGCATCAGTAATAATGATCCAATAAAATAATAGTATAATCCTCTCAGGGGTAATTTTTTATCATATAAACACTTTTACTTTTAACACTTTGAGTACATTTTGCAAATGATACTTGGGTACTTTTACTTAAGTTAAGTTTTAAATACAGCAATTTTCATTGTAATAGAGTATTTTTTATATTGTGGTTGAAAGTTTTACTTTAAAGATCTGAATACTACCACTTCTTTTTCCTATCAAAGAAACCATTTTGATGCAAACTGTCCAAAAAGTCTGTGGATTGAGAAACAAACAAACTAAAAACAAAGCATGAATTAATATGCATCAAACGCATGTGGACACATGGAAATTACACCCAAATATGATTGCTGAATGTGTCATTCAAAAACCACGGGCATTAATCAGCAGCTAGAACAGCCTCCACTCTTCTACTTTCAGACTTTACACCAGATTTTTGAAATTGTTTTTTCCCATAAAAATTGAAAGCGCACATTAAATTATCATTGTATGGTGTCATATTAAGAAAAATACACAAAGGTAATCAAAACACAGGATTTGAACCCGTTATCACTTCCAAATTGATTGACATATCTTTTTAAACATACTAAAAGTAGTCAACTAAATCTGTAATTTACACTCACACACAAATCACAGATTGGGCCTATATGAAAGCACATTTATTTGAACTCCATCTCAAATACCTGATATACAGTACAGTTTATTGCTCAAAAACATATCACTTTACATGCCCACAACTCACGGCTGTTAGCAGTTCAATATCATAAAACTGAAGGTCGTTGGCTACAAAGAAGACAATTACAATCTCCATGGCAGTTAGAAGCTCACTTGTTGATTAATAAACACCTGAAGATTGATGACGATAAAAAAAGGAGCTTAACATGGCTGAAATTTACAATCTGTATATGTTTGCATATTTCTCTAACTTGACTCTGGAAATTTACAAGAGTGGTCAATAGAGAGAAAACAGATCTATTATAGATATATTAGGGATTGGGACGTGATAGTGAGACTGTTGTCTAACTCGAGTCCAAGTCTTAATGGTCTTCAATGCTGGCGCTGGCTAAAGAGAAAAAAACACCCAGGAAGTGATTTGAATATGGGGAGCCACTGAAACATTTGCAGGTGACAGGAAATACTTATTTAAAGCTGATATTTTCTGTACAAAACAATTTGAGTATACACAGTCAGAGGCAAACGAACGCCTCAGAGTCGAACTGCAAGCATGGTAATAAAGATGCTTCCCTCTACAAACATGCATCATTAGATACAGTACTGTAAACTAACCACAGCCTGTCTGATCATGATTTGAAGATGACACAAAGGTGTCTGTGCATTGGAGATTTAAAGCTATAAGTCCCAACACTGTCTGTTTGTTCAATACTTGTCAATGTCTAAAGACACTCGGCCCTCAACTGCTCCAGGACCAGTGTTTTAGAGACACATGCATAGAAAACCACTTCCCAACTCTGTGCAATAAAGAGAAAAATACAACTTATCTTACTATTTATTATGTATTTTAAAGTGTTCTCTCAGAGGATCTAATGGCAGAAATGGAATATAATATTAATAAGTATGTTCTCTTTTCTGTATAATAATCTGAAAATAAGAATCATTGTGTTTTTGTTACCTTAGAATGAGCCGTTTATATCTACAAACAGAGCGGGTGCTCTTCATGGAGCTGGCTGGCATGTTTCTACAGTAGCGCAGAACGGACAAATCAAACACTGGCTCTAGATAGGGACATTCATGTTTTTGCACCGGGCACTGTAGTTCTTCTACACGCTTGGCTTTTCAGTTAGTTGCAATCTGTAACCTCGCAACTAAATGCCGCCAAATCCTACACACTGCACCTTTAAAAGGACAAAGTGCTAGAAAGAAATAGTGGACATGTTAGAAGAATAAAAGAAGGAACAATAAGTTTCTCCATGTTTAACACAAATGCATCTGTTTGCCTTAACCGGTAGATCCAGACCTCCTCAACGCTGTACTTCAATGAGTCCATATATACTGTGCTTAACAATTACACCAGCACTGCAACAAAAGTTAACACTGTTTGACAAAAAACACACTTTTCCTTCCAGGTGTGAAACTCATTTTGTCCTGAGCTGAGAACCAGACATAGTAAGAGCTGATGTAGATGATTTAAAAAAAAAAAAAAGTGTTTAGAGATGTGTCAGTTCTCTGCTGTGACAGTCGCAGCATCACGGCAGCGGTTGGTGGTCAGAGGGGACGTCAGCTGATCACTGCTCTGTGGATTCAGATTTCCTCTGGATGTGGGAGATCTCCAGGATGGGCATCAGCAGCTGGAAAGCATCCTGGATGTAAGACGCACTGTTGGACGCCTGTGAGGGAAGAGGATTCATCATTGACACTACACTGAACTTTGAGGCAAATTGTGAAGCCGTATGCAAGAAAGGGCACCAGCGCCTGTTCTGCTTGGGGAAGCTGTCCCACTTTCACATTGGAAAAACCATGATGACGCTATTTTATCGTGCTTTTATTGAGTCTGTTCTATCCTTTTCACTAGTGTCATGGTTTGGTACTCTGCCTCTGAAGGACAGAAATAGGCTGAGTCAGATTATTAAATGGTCCAGTCGGCTGATTGGTGAGTCACAGCTGAGCTTAGAGTCCCTGTACACTAGGCAGTTACAGCGGATAGCCAGCTACATTTCACAAGATGACACTCATCCTCTGTCTGGTGAGTTCCAGCTCCTCCCATCTGGTCGGAGGTTTCGGGTCCCAAGTTGCAGAACAAAGCGCTACAGGAACAGTTTTGTTCCAGCTGCAATTGTTCACTTAAATAAGTCCTAGCAGCTTTTGCACATTATTTATGGAAGTTTATCCCTTTTCTCATTTTATTGTGTCTTTCCTGTCCTGATATTTCAGTAGTTTTTTATATTGATCTTGTGGCCTTCTCTTTTTGCTGGGTCCTGATTCCAGTAAGCCTTTTGAGTACCCTTTGTCATGCTTTTGGTATGTCTGTCTCTTGTCTGTGCTCTACCTCATTGTCAATACGGATGTCATCCTCTATTTTTGCTGCAAAACAAATCTACCTACGGGTACAAATAAAGTCACCTGATTCAATCATTCTGAAACTCTACTTGAGCCTGTAAAGCCCTACAACACAAATACAGACAATCCAACTGCAAAACATCTTTCTGAACACATTATTCAGGCTCTGCACAACCTTTTTTTTCCTTCAAGGACGCAACATTTTTACCAATGATGTGACATAATGTCACTTGTTCCCAGCACACTTTCCCCTAAATATTCAAGGACTTTTGTAAAAATAAAAAGGTAACTTATCTTTAGAAAATTAGATTTTACAACTCAATACCTGCCTAAAGAACTAAAAAGACTACATCAATTGAGGTTTTATCTTTTGCTGATGCTCAATAAGAACTCAAATTATAATATACATATATATACATATATATGTTTATGTATATATATATAAAATGTTCACAGATTTGTTCCTCTGAACCGTTGCAACCAATGCTAGAATTTCAGTGTTCTCTGTGTTCACCTACAGGGAGATTTATGACATTAATTTCATGCTATCAGGAGACAATAACAATCAAATATGGAGTTGTTCACATGTCCAAAAGGAACAACTACACATGCAATAAAAGTGCGAAAATGATTGTGGTATTTTGTATTTGCATGGGAAAGTCACTCAAAACTAATTTGTGAGACTTTTTTTTACGTAATTCAAGGAGAAACCGGTCCCGTTATATACAGACAATAAGATGGATAGAGATAAAACTGTAATAGTGTGACTTAACTACATGGTGTGTGTGATGAGAGTGCTGTCGTACTAAGACACTCACCTCTAAAAAGACTCCTGTTATCAGTGGGTTGAGGACATCTCCCTTCTCGTTTGACTGTGAAACAGAACGTTTAGATCAAATTACACTCAGCTCTCAGATGAATCAACAGCAGCAGTGATGATGTGTCAAAACTGAGAAAAGCGGTTTGGAGAATGAAAATGCTGAAGGTGCGTTCCACGTGGGTGGAAACAAACAGAAGGATGAAGTGAGTTAAAGATGATAAACCGCATCCTAACTGCATGAACTCTAAGTACTTCAGATGATGATTCATAACTGTCATTTTGCCTCACTCTCACTGACTCAACGACAGACATCAGCTCTATTAAGCGTTAAATCAGGATGCTTCTTCTGAGAAACTCAAATCCACAAAGTTGAAAGGTTGTTATATCAAGGCTGTGTAGCATGTTTTAAAGAGTAACGTAACTCTTTGTTGAGTTAAGTAGTGTAGTGCACTTCCATTAAGTTGGCAGACTTGTGGGAGAAAACTGAAACAGCAGATGCTGAGATAGACGAAGGGTCAAGCTCTGAAAACACTGGATCCTACACTTCCCATAATGCAACTCGATAGCTCCATAAAACAAAAAAAACATTTATAGAGTGCTGCAGGAACGAGCCCTAAAACCTGGAAATGAGTCAGCTGGTCGTCTGGAAGTCAATGGGTTTTTTGGCCTACAAAAATACGTCATCCCTGCATGTACAGCATTTCATGTATTCCCCATATACAGCCCTCCAAAACTAAGTGAAATATCTAATTGTAAAACCAAACTGTTCGATAATAGAGAGCTAAGTTAGAGTCACACTTACCCCTGCTGTTGTTAAGCAGGAGGTGAACTTCTTGGAAAGCAGAGAGAGTTCTTTACACAGGATAACAGTTAACCTGAGGACACACAACATGGAAAAGACAGACGTTTAATTTAAGTACAGATAAAATTGTGAATTTCTACAGTGCAGCTCCTGCAGTGTCTCCAAACAGAAAATCCATGTCATCTTACTGTGACAGAACGCTGGCCTCCGTGCTGCCGTTGGAGAAGAGGATCATCTCAGCCAGTTTGTGGAAAAGCTCGATGGATCGGGCCGTCAGCTCCGCCAGACTCCTGATGGCTGCAGCGTGAACCTCCTGACAAAATTCAATACACACACGCACACACGCACGTACCGAGCCTTGTAATAAAGCTGCGAGTTGAACCTGTAAGGTCTGATAGCAACTTCAAATGACTTCCTCCTTTGTAATGTTGATGATGGTTTAATATCAGCATACCTCTACAGAAAGTGTTTTCTTTCCATCCTCGTCGCTCTCTTCCTCTTCTTTCTCTGGTCTGATCATGTCAGTGATCTGGCTGCAGGTGTTCTTACAGGCCTGTTGGAGGTTAGAGACCACGACGTTAACATAACCACCACTCTGTTCACACTAGATTGTTTAGGTTTGTGAAGCACCAGCTGACCACAATAAAAACAGGAACTACACAATCTGTACAATTTATACTACCTCTTTTCATTTTGTCATCTAGATTGTGTCAGAGAGGTTTTGATTCAACTCTACGGTGATATCTGCTGCTGAAATGTGTGATGGTGTTATATTTGACTGGATTAACCTGCCATACATTCCTGTTGTTTTGTCCAAACGCATCAACAACACTACAAATTGCAGGCTAACAAATGGCTTTCTCAACAAGAACTGAACAGGAATCCGATCGTGTAGTTGGTACCTTGCTGAGTTTGGCAGCTGTGGCGGTGACACTGAGACCCTCCAAGGCCTCTGTTAACTCCCTCTCAAACTCTGAGCCGTCTTCATCTGGAGTTAGAAATGTAACAATCAATCATTTCTGGTGCGGTGCTGGTATTTTTTTTTTATAGCCGTTTTACAGAAATGTTACCTTTCTTCTCGTCCACTTCCTCATCATCAAACTCCACCAGGGAGAAAGAGTCCTTGATGAGATCCAGCTCTTCTCTGAGCTGAACCAGCTCATCTCCCGATAGAGTGGTCAGCACCGATTTCACCTACAGCGCACACATAGAAAAAAAACAAAAAACATGCATACAAACAATGACACTTAATGGTTTTATCAGATCAAATTGAATTATGCTTGAGACGTAAAAACAACGTGTCAGTATCTAGCCACAGCAGGTGTCATCGTCGTACCTTAGACTCACTCTCTCGAGACAGAATTTCCAGCGCCTCGAGGTGTGACAGACCCTGAAATTCATCAAACAGCATCCCGTAGTGGGCGACCACCTTCTTCTCGGAATCTGAAACATCTTTTTCTGCTGTCTGCAGCAGCTCCTCTCGCTCCTTCGCATCCCTCAACACCTGGGAGACGGAGAGAAATGACATGTTGAAAGAGAGGGGACAAAACAGTCAGGAGTACACCTAGTGTGAATCAACTGAAGTTTATCATATTAAGACAGCATGTAGTCTCATCTCATCTTTTAGAGATGCTGAAGGTCAAATTTAGGCTACTAATATTCCAGTCCCTCATCAAAAATAAATAAGCGGCACTTTAAAAATGAGCTCCTTGTTTACATGTTTGACCCTGGTCGGCCTACCTGAGACAGAGTGGAGTTCCTGATCATCAGTCCTTTGGTCTTCTTAAAGCCGGGATCGCCTTCTGCTATCACATCCATCGTCTTCTTCCCGATGAACTCCAGAGCATCCAGACCGCCAGTTATCACTGTTTTCCCCTGTGAGGAGAAGCAAATATGAAGTGTTTTCGTTTATGTGTAATGTCATCAACAACAACAACACCTGCTCTTAGCAAACACCTTACATGAAATATAGCTATCATATATCTGCAAACATTTCAGTGCTACCATTTCTCAAGAGCTGTGCATTTTCTGTATCAATGCTCCACACAAGATGCTTTTCTTTCAACTCTTATCATGAATTGGATGTCTGAGATGCACTTTAAGAAGGTGAACTTCTCCTTCCTGCTTAAAAAGAACAGAAATAAAACACAGGATATTCCTGCTTACTGTGCTCTGGACGACGCTGGTGAGCGACGACAGCATTCCCATCGCACTTCCCACCGCCGCTGATCCATCTCCTGCCGCTTTGTCCGTCTCACTGCTGGATTCACCTGCAGGAGGAGAAACAAACACAATACATACTATTACACTAGGTTAATACAACAGATAGATGGACAGCTCCATGATGACTGGACCAGTTAACCCAGTGTTGTGCCTTTGTCACACAGGACACAACACACAGTAATGCCTTACCGGGCTCTTTCTGCTCTTCCGCAACTTGCGCTGAGAGTTCGGTCGGACTGGGGAGTCCCAGCGACGTCTCTGCCTTCTCTATCACCTGAGTGAGCCCTTGGCCTGGAAGGACAGGAGAGACAGGCAGTATAGAAGAAGTGTTAACGGTAATAGACAAAACAACAGTGAAGTCTGCATTTTTAACTATTAGAGCTTTAGATAAACACTTTATAATGTTACATGACATGCTGCTTTGTGTCAAATGAAGATGTAGAATCAAGCCAAAGCTTTAGGCATGGGATTAGAAGACGACTGGCTGTAGTAGAAAAGTCCACCATACATATTGTGTATAATACAGAATGATTGGGTTAGTTAGGTGGTCTGTACTCACCCACAGTGGCCACAGTAGCTGTTGCCGTGGATAAGATGGATTTGCCCCAGCTGCCCCAGTATCCCCAACCACCCTGAGACACCTGAGTGGACTCACTAGGTGTCTGAGAGAGAGGACGTGAGGATAGAGAGGATGAGGACAGAAGAGAGAAAGAAAAGACAGAGAGAAAGCAAGAAACAGAGGTTGCGAATGAGTACAATTTCCCGCAGAAGTTATGTTTCGTTTTTAACGTCATTTGTAGTTTTGTCTCGTGTAAACAATGATTATCTCACCGGTGCCTCTGCCGGCTGCTCCTCTACTTTCGGCGTCTCCTCAACTTCGGCCGCAGGTTTGGCGTCTGGTCTCCTCCTGGCTCTCCTGGTCGGGGCCACGTCAGTCGAGTTGTCAGTCGAGTTGTCAGGTGTGGAGCTGTCGGGCGTTTCTGTGGGGGAGGCATTCTGAATCTCCGGTGCCTCCTCTGGACCCTCCGCTGCTGAAGTTTCGCTGTCTGACATCTTAATGTCTTAGTACATGCCTTTAAAGTGAAAATAAAACAAAGGATATCACTATTACAGATAAGCATCCAATGGGACTACTTCATACAGTGTAGTGTTTTGATATTGAGAGCATCAAGCTGGTTTGTACTGAAAAGAACATAAAACAGGATTAGTTGATGATCAATTTCAAGATTTTGATCAGGGTTTACTAACACATGACTAAATCAAAATAAAAAGACTGTTAAAGTGTCCAGATGGGTTGTTTAAAGGTCCCATATTTTAAAAAGTGAGATTTTCATGTCCTTTACATTATAAAGCAGGTTTAAGTGCTATATAAATACTGTTAAACTATCAAAACGCTCAATTTACGGAGAAATGCACACAGCCCCGTATTCAGAAACTGTGCTTTAGAAACAAGCCGTCAGGATTTCTGTCCATTTGTGATGTCACAAATATACAATATTTAGACCATTACATGTTTTTTAAACGTAAACATTCTAAATGTGTCCCAGTTTATTTCCTGGTTGCAGTGTATGCAAACAACATCAGCTGACAGGAAGTAAACATGGACCCAAGCTGTTGCCAAGCAACACAATTCCGTTGAAATGTACTAAAACGGAGCGTTTCAGACAGAGGGGTGAATACAGGTATATTCAGGCAGACAGTATATGAGGAAAATAAAGTGTTTTTTAAACATTACAGCATGTAAACATGTTCTAGTAGAAACACAAAATACAAGTATGAACCTGAAAATGAGCACGATATGGGACCTTTAATGCATTGATTCCAGGAGTTGTCAATAAATAAATGTAGTTCCCTGTTTTGGTGAAACCACTTTGGTATCATACATTTCCCAGCATGCATTTCAAACATCACCCAGGAAACAGCTGGTGGTTATCTGAGCAGCATTAGTTTAAAGTCCAGTCTGGACAACAAAAGGGATTATATATGTATATATATACTGTATATCCACATACAGCATCTCTGTGCATGTAAGTAGATACTCTAGAAGCAAACACATCAGGAACATGAGAAATGCATTACATAAACCTCACATTCAGATCTGTATCTGGTATTATAGTACAGTAATATTAGCTTAATTGGTATGCATACCTTACTGTGAGTTGCTAGTAGTTTTAGTGAGGCAGTGACTATGTGGCAACACAGCTAGGAGGAACATTAGTTGTTGTTTTTTGATAAATATACACTGTTATAGCAAGAAAAACATCATACTTTGGCTACAAACTCACCTTCTCTCCTGTCAATCAGCAACACTAAAGGTTTATCTTCTTTATTTCTGTTTGCAGGTCTGTTTCTACACCTTAAACACCTTTTAGTTCTCCTCTAAACACTTTAATGTCTCTGTTTTCTGGTTCTTTTTGTTCAGCAGGATTAGCCACGTCACAGTTTGTTTTTACTGACCTGGCGAGTCACAATGAGAAACATCCGGTTAGCATCTTCAAAATAAAAGTTTAAGTTTATAAAAATACTGTTAAAATAAAGAATGCGTTTAATTGGGAATCTGTATCACGAAATATATTAAAGTTACTCTATATATTTATTTTTTAGAGACTATTGAAAAGTTTTTGTAGATTTTTAATAGATGTTATTTGACTATGTGATTTTATTTTGAAGGACAACCTGCCATACCTCCGGTTTCTCTATCTCTCGCAAGGTAGCGTGACAAACAATCAAGTTAGTGTAAATACAATCAAAACAATATTTCCGGAACATTACAAAATAAAATGATTACAACTTCCGGTTAAAAATAAAAATAAAAGAAAATCGTTTTAATATTTATTTGTTGTTTGACGTCCATATCTATCGTAAGTAATTGATCAATTAATTTATTCTAGAAAATGCAAATACAAATAATAATTAATTATCAATAAATTATTAAACATAATTCAAATGAACACTGTAAAAAAATGTTTTTAAAATATGCATATACAATCAGTGCTTGACAATATATGTCCAGGGTTGGGTTTGGAGTCAGTGCATTTTCTCTTGTGAATCTTATTAAAGGTCCCATGTCGTGCTCATTTTCAGCTTCATACTTGTATTTTGTGTTTCTAATATAACACGTTTACATGCTTTAATGTTCATAAAACACATTATTTTCCTCGTACTGTCTGCTTGAATATTACCGTCTGTCTGAAACGCTCTGTTTAGTACATTTCAACGGAATTTCAAACGGAATTGTGTTGCTAGGCAACAGTTTGGGTCCATGTTTACTTCCTGTCAGCTGATGTTATTTACATACACTGCAACAGGAAATAAACTGGGACACATTTAGAATGTTTATATTTAAAACCGTGTAATGGTGTAAATATTGTATATTTGTGACATCACAAATGGACAGAAATCATAACGGCTTGTTTCAAACGCACAATTTCTGAATACGGGGCTGTGTGTATTTCTTCGTATATTGAGCGTTTTGATAGTTTAACAGTATTTATATAGCACTTAAACCTGCCTTATAATATAAAAGACCTGAAAATCTCACCTTTTACAATATGGGACCTTTAAGAACAATATGTTGAAAACTAAATCTTGTCCATGTCACAGGTTTGTAAAACAAAGAGAAGTCAAATGTCAAAATCCAAAATGTTTTGTGTAGCCTACAAGCAATGAAATAAATACATAAATAAATATTTTGAAAATGTGTTAGATATATGCAATAGCCTATCCCCAATACGTTTAACTGGATAAATAAAAGAAAATAATGGATGGCAATAGATGAAAATATATTATTAGTACCATTATTAAGTATAATATATATATGTAATTAATATATATACAATTAATTACCAACATGTCATACTTTCTCACCAGCAGGTGTAATCACCTACCTGCATCTTCATGGGAGAAGAAGCCACGCCCACTCAAACACACACCTTGATCTTAACCAGGAAGTGGACCGACCGGACGGCTCGTGTCTGCTTTGTGTTAAACACCTGCGTGTTATAAACTGAGTTAACAGACTAAAACAGGACGAAAAGGAATATATCTGAACATACGTGAAGTTACAGAAGTTGTTTGATGTGGATGTTGGTGGAGGATCTGTCGGTTTGGTCGCTGTCTCAGCAGCAGCAGGTGAGAATCACCTCAGAGTCTGTTTGGGTGAATGTGGTGTTTCATGTTTGTGGGTTTCTTTCTTCTGTAACAGAAGAAAGTGACAGCTTTCTTTTGTGAAATGTGCTGGATAGGCCTAAAGCAATAATATACCAGAGGAGTTTGGTTGCCATTCAGTGCTTAATAACTGTGTTATTAGAATTAAATCAACTGTTACTTCACAGATCACCAGAGCAGAACAGGTAGGCTATTTATGTAACAATACTGAGTTACTGGCATTTAAAAAAACAAATGTCTTATAGTATCAGAATAAAAAATATTTTTTTTATCAAAACATTTACATCATTTTACTTTGCATCTCCACTGTGCTCCTAATATCTAACTTATATTCATTACTTTATTTTTAAGGAACAACAACACTGCAGGGATTTTGTTAGGCATTGAAAAATCAAAGGAACCATTCAATTAATATGATGTAATAATAATAATAATAATACATATAATAATTATTATAATAATAATAATAATAATAGTAACTATTATTATTATTATTTCAGTTAAAAAAAATCAATGTTTTTCAAGATAAATTAATGAAGAAAATGTAAATATTGGCATTTAAGGTTCATGTGACTAATAATAAGATATATTTTATTGTGGTTAAAAAAAATATGTGATGAGGGAGTAAGAAAAGCAAAAAATTTAATGGTATAAGAAATAATATACAACAAAAGTACTGTTTTATTTGAGTACAGTTTTGGCCTTGAACTTCCAGATTGAAAATGTGTTTTAAATTTAAATTTCTGCATTTAATTAAAACAATAATCCATGAAATGAGTATGTCCTGGAGATTCATGTGTGCATGTTAATACTGAAGATTGCATTAGATTATGATTTATCAATTGCAGACAGGACTATAGATCATGAAGACACTCAAAGTAAGTGTCTACAATCCTGTGTTGCCGGATGAGCTGTAACCATTGACCGTTCCTGTTTTGCAGGTTTGTCTCGTCTAAATGTGAGCTGAACCTGGAACTCATTTCAACATGTTGCCACCTCAGAAACTCCACCTGCTTCTCGCAGTCCTGCTACTGCTCGGCGGCTGGAGGGCAGACGGAGCTCAGAATGGGTCAGAGGTCAAGTCAGCGTCCTCTGAGCGTCTGGCCAGCGTCCCCTCCAGCAGGGTCATTGTGGCGATGGAGGGATCCAGCATTCTGATCGAGTGCAACGTGACCGCAGGCTACGATGACATCAAGTGGTTCAACTCTAAAGGACATCTGCTGGCTGACGATGCAGGTAGGTGGAGGAAATAGCTATATCAGATGCCATTCATCCCTTTAATGCCACAATCAGAAACCCTAGTATATCAACAACACACTTCTAAACGCCCAGCAAGCATCGACTTTACTAAATTTGGTTGAAAGGGAAATATTTTAACATCTCTAGGTTACTTATTATTATTTGAATAGCATTTAAATGACAATATTTTCATTTGAAGTCTGTCCAAAAATTCTGTTGAAACAAAGGTGAAGCACCTACTGTAGGTTTTGCATCAAGGACCACACTGGCAATAAGTCTAGGTCTTAATTGTGACATCCTTGATGTGCATGACTTAATATAACATTTCTCATAATGTCTCGTAAACCAAACTAACGCAATGCAAACCTGCATATTGAGGATTTTACAGTGAAATTAGGCTACAACTTGTAAATAATTGCAAATAAGACCAGAAAAGTTACCTAACTTTTGGCAACAAAAGTAACAATTGTCAAAAAGTTATCCATACCATACTAATACCAACATGCTATTTCAATCACAAGAGGCTACGTATTACAATTTCAATAACACGTACATTTAATATCACACAATACAATCAAATTGTGACATTCAGTTCAGTTTTCAGGTATTAAAAATGCCGGCTAACCCGAACCCTATTGCTGTTCTTTCTCAATCATTTAGTCCTAATTCATCATTTACTCTATTTTGTTATCATCCCACGATCCCTTGTTGTTATCAGCGTCATTAACCGTTATCAGCTGAATGCTGCTGTGTCAGTCTAAGTTGTGCTTTTCAGTAAACTCTGACACCACGGTGCAGAAGCAGAATTGTGTATTGATAAGTGTTTTGTCTGCTAATTGGCTTCAAATGAGTTAAATTGAAATTAAATGAGAGCTAATTGTTTTTTTTTTGGCCTCTGTAAATGATTTTGATGCATTACAAACTGCTTGATGGAGGAGATGATGTTCCAGTTCTCAACTCACATCTCTGTTGTCGTTTGTGTTTTGTTATGTCAGGTGGGAAGTGGCAGATTGAGGAGAAAGGCGTCCTGAACATCACTACGGTCTCCTTTAAGGATCGTGGCCGCTACACCTGCGTCGCCTCCAATGCCACCGGCGTAACCGAAAGCTACGCCGTCACTCTCCGCGTGGCCCACACCGACAGCGGCCTGGGCCTGTACTACGTCATCGTCTGCCTGGTGACCTTCACCATCACCATGATCCTCAACGTGGCGCGGCTCTGCATGGTCAGCAGCCACCTCAAGAAGACCGAGAGAGCCATCAACGAGTTCTTCCGCACCGAGGGCGCGGAGAAGCTGCAGAAGGCCTTCGAGGTCGCCAAGCGCATTCCCATCGTCACGTCGGCCAAGACGGTGGAGCTCGCCAAGGTCACGCAGTACAAGACCATGGAGTTCGCCCGTCACATGGAGGATCTGGCTCGGAGCGTCCCTCTGCCGCCGCTCATCCTGAACTGCCGCACGGTCGGGGAGGACGGCGTGGAGACGGGGAACTCGGGGCCTCACCCTGGGACGTCGGTGTCTAGGAACCGACAAGCTATAGGTCCGCCCTCCGCCGACGGAAATGGAGAAGAGGGGGTGTGTGAGGCGCTGCTGTCAAGCGGAGGAAACAATGATGGCGGCGTTGATGTCAAAGCTTCAGTCCATACAGTTTGTGAGACGGTGGACAGCAAGGATAAGGAGGCTGAGCTGGGCCTCCATGTGCCAGGATCACGAACAAGTGTGTCCTATGAGAGCAACATCTAGGCTATCTCAGTCTGAACCACATCTTCTGAGGTGTCTAACGGCAAGTGCTTAGAAGAGATTAAAAAAGAAATGCTTTAGAAAACTGTGGGGTTGGTTATCATTTACATTTTAGGGATTCTGGTGGTGCTTTTGCTGGGTCCAAATCTTCTCATACTGCTTGAGTAAGAATAGAAACAGCTATCTTACCGTGCACACGTTGGATTCTAGCTGGTTATCACTTGTTTGTCCTCGAGATGGACATCCTAGCTTCAGCTGATCTCGGACTTTAGGATACATCTGTGGCGATCGAAATACCAACTGAGTCACGAAGATATAACGAGTCGAAGCTCTGCCGGGTCTTTGTGGTAATCACATACAGGTGCTCTTTGGATCCTTCAGGTGCACTGTGTTTATTCAATCTTGTGAAGGGCTGATTGCATGAGGGAGGAATATGATCTTAATAAAGTATAAAATGCAAAAAGAATCCAAAGCAAACTGTAGAGTTGGTGCAAAATTAAAATACCTTTTATTTTTTTACATGGCAATAATTGTTTAAATAGGTCTCCGTCAAGGTCAAATTGCAAATTTTGACCATCAATGGAGCTCCAAATTCAATTTTCTCTTTACATTTAATTTTAATTTTTCATGTTTGTGTGGTGGGATCCCTTTAACTTTCCATTCTGTGGGCACACGGCTAGTGTAGCAGCAGATATAAGAGCTCATTTTCCTCCTTCAGAAGCCATTTGCCGCCTCTCACTGTGACAGTCGGCTTCCACAGAAGAAAATGTTGTAATGAAATATCCTTATTTCATTGTGTCGACTGTTTTCATGCCACTGCTTCCTGTCAATCATCTCGACACTCACAGGAAGAAGTGGAAAAAAACGTTGAAATAACGCCTCGGAAACGAGTGATTGCTCTCCATGTCTCTTTATTTGTTAGTCAGGACAGCAGATAATCACAGGTTTTGCTCCAGAGTGACTGTTTCACTGAAAGAAGTAAACATATTAGTAGTAAGCAAGACGTTTGAGGGAATTTTTACAAATGTTATACAAGCTTCTAACTACTTTTACCTTTCAGACACAGCCGAGGAACTGAAATATAAACGTGATTATGTTTACATTAGAGCTCTGATGTCCAATGTGATGGAAAATGTGTGAAATTTTGCTCATAAATATGCAGGTGTAATCCATCATATGTTGATGTGTGCATGCCTGAAAAAGTCGGGGACTTTAATTTTGTATTATGAAGGTGATGCAGCGTTTTCTCTCTGTAGTGACGTTTGTGAATGTGGAAGGTAAATAGTGACTCGTTTGGGGGCAGGTTGGTAATTAATTGTTTTGTGTAGAGGTGTAGATATGAATAGATATGTCCACATGGGTGTCTAATAATAGAAGTGGTTCCATCACGACCAGGCTTTAAAATGAAGATTTGTTTGTTATATGCAGATGTTTAAAATGATTTTTGAACTTTCTTTCTGACCTTTTTTCATCTCTTGAGTCCTCAAAATCAGATTGTACTGAGACGCCAAACAATGTTGAGAAACACAGACTCAGAGAGATATATGTAAGGAAATTGTATCATGGAAAGGTGTGTAAACTGTGACTCAGTTGATGGTTTCTCTTTTGATTTATTGTGATACTGTTTTGCTGAATCTTGTTGCTACGTGAAACGGTGTCATATTTAAAGATGTCCAGATATTTAAAAGTGATGCTGAATAGGTCATCTGCAGGGACCAAGAGCAACAAGTTTACATCCTATAATTGACACAACTTAAATAAATGCAATCGAAAACTTGCAAATGTGTGTCTGGTGTTTTTTTTTTTACCCCCTCAGGTAACGCTGCTAATAAACCACTGGGTGGAGCTGTTGGGTAAAACATCACTTCTGAATACCAGCTATAACATTCACCACTAAAACACTCCTGAAGTGTCATTTTGCACATTAACTGCTGTCGATGAACCCTTGGTGCCTTTCAGGACACCCAAGGACGCATTACGATGCATAAAGGGAGCCACAGGGAGCCAGTGTAGTTGGATGAGAACGGGGGTGATTTGAAATCTTCCCTTTTCCTCCTCATCTTTAACCACAAACTCATTTAACATTTTCAACATCTGATAATATAAGAAATCTGTTCCAGAGTCATCAGAGGAAATCTAACTGTCTTAGGTTTCTTCATACAGTCCCAAAGTCCTTTACATGCAATTTATCATTGAAAGGAATTTAAAACAAAAGAAGTTTATGCATATTTCAACACAGTCTCACGGCAGTTCGTGAAATAGTCACGCAATTTAATCTGTTTGATTTGTGTAGAATAGATGGACACAAATTTCCCTTTTTTTTGGTGACGTTCAGCACGACTTTCAACAATGTATTTTTCATGTGTTTTCCTACAAACGTCACAACGTCAGTGTCACATTCTGCTCCAGTCTTTTCAAAATAAAACCACTTAGTTAGATTGACTTGGTTAGGTTTAGGCAACAAAACTATTTAGTTAGTTTAGTTTAGAAAAAGGTTGCGGTTTGGGTTTAACACCGGAAGTGGCGTAACTTAAGTACGGAAGTTACGTGACAAATAAATCAACTTTGACTCCTGGTTTCACACGGGACACTAACTTGGGTGAAAGTCCTGCATTTTTGAACCCACCTCCTCCCATACTTCCCAGTTCACAATTATGTGGATTTCATACGAATTGATTTTGTGCAGACCGTCATGAAAAAAATGTGAAATTCGTGTCTATGTGCATATTCAATTTTGTGATGAACTGCTGTGCGACTGGGCTGCAAATTTACATATGAAAGTAAAGAGTGAAATCATTGTATATGTATATACACTCACCGGCCACTTTATTAGGTACACCTTGCTAGTACCGGGTGGTCTTCATCTGCTTCAAGGTTGGACGTGTTGTGCGTTCAGAGATGGTATTCTGCATACCTTGGTTGTAACGCCTTTCTATCATCTCCAACCACTCTGCCCATTCTCCTCTGACCTCTGACCTCAACAAGGCATTTCCATCCACACAACTGCCGCTCACTGGATCTGTTCTCTTGTTGGGACCATTCTCTGTAAACCCTAGAGATGGTTGTGGTGAAAATCCCAGTAGATCAGCAGTTTAATACTCAGACCAGCCCGTCTGGCACCAACAACCATGCCACGTTCAAAGTCACTTCAATCCCCTTTCTTCCCCATTCTGATGCTCGGTTTGAACTTCAGCAAGTCGTCTTCACCACGTCTAGATGACGTAATGCATTGAGTTGCTGCCATGTGATTGGCTGATTAGCTATTTGTGTTAACAAGCAATTTAACAGGTGTGCCTAATAAAGTGGCTGGTGAGTGTATATACATAAACCTGATATTTAAAAAGAAAAAAAAAAGTTACCACTTGTCAGTGTCACTGAACTCTTTTGTACTTAAATAAATTAGCTTTTGCTGTAATCTATCTGCAGTAACACAGAGACAACACAAAAGTTCATGCATTTTTTCCCCTTTGTGAGTAAATGATGCACTCACCAGGCGTCATTAAGCTCATCATGAACGCTGTTGCTGTGTACTTTCCCAGAGGTTAATCTCTTAGAATACAGCTATCAAAGTGTTACTGTCTGCCCCATACCTGAGAAATATCAGGTTTGGAGAGCAGCCCAAATAACAATAACCTTGGGCCTCTGTGTTGAATAACGCAAAAAAAAAAATCCATCCTTCTTCCCTTTCCTGTCCTCTCTGGAGGCAAGCTTATCTAAATAGAATTGATTGGTCCGAGCGATCATTCATCATGCCGAGCCAAAGCGGACGTTTAAAGAGAGGGGGGAAGGAAGATTTTAAGGATAGGATATTTCTAGCGGGCCCTCGGTGTCATCGAGGTAAACCAAACAAATTGATCAGCCGAAAAAAGGACGGACACTGCGTGTGTGTGTGTTGGAGGGAAAAGAAAACTATATAAATAGATATATGAGGGATTGATTAGCTTGAAGGACACATTTATACCAACTTGTGATGTTTACGTGCGAGACCGAGCCGTCCACAGAATGGAGAGCGTGTCTGATTATGCATATGAATGAAACCTGTGCATGCAGTAAATTTGGGCCTCTTGAATTTAAATTTCTCATAAAATGGGGTCAGAATAAAAACTGTCACTAATTGCATTTTATTTCCAATCAGCCTGAAGGAACCAGACGGGAAAAAAAGAAGCCGAGGACAGTAGATGATGAGTTAGATGACACGATGAGTGGAGTGCTCGTCATATCGCTTCATTAGACGAGAGGACTCGGTGCAGATGCAGCAATCGTGATTAGCTCTGCTGTTCCGGCTGTGTGTGTGTGTGTGTGTGTGTGTGTGTTTACTTTCAGGATTCTCTGGCATGATCCTAAACACAGTATGGCCCTCTTTAGCTTTGAGCTGGATTGTCTTGTACACTGAAGGACAAACAAACACTTTTTTGTCTCCTCTCTGTAAAGACAGCAGGTTGGAGGAGACGTGTCCATCCAAAAGCACAACTTCACGCTAACCTTATAGACCAGAGGTCAGCAACCTTTACTATCAAAAGAGACATTTTAGGCAAAAAAAAACAAAAAATCAATCTGTTTGGAGCCGCAAAACATTTGAGCATTGTGATGAAGGTATCACAGTTTATAGTCTAAGTATATAGTATATATGTCTAATGCAGTGAAGGCCAAAGAGACAATGTACTACGGAGTATTAGGGCCACATTGAGGGAAAAACATTGGAGATTTCCAGAATAAAGTCGTAATATTACGAGAATAAAGTCAGAACTTTACGAGAAAAAAATTAAATAATACGTAAAAGTACTACTTTATAATATTATCACTTTATTATCATAATAATTTTATATAATAAAATATTATAAAATATTTTTTTTCTCATAAACCTATGACTTAATTCTCATAATACTACGACTTCTTTTCTCGTAATATCATGACTTTATTCTCGAAATCTCTAATTTATTTTTTCCCTAAATGTGGCCCTAATACTCCGTCTTTCCGTCGTACCATAGACCTACAACAATGATAAATAAAAATGAAAAAAAAAAACAGTTATTCATCTCCACTATTTTTTTTTTTTAAATCCACAGGGAGCCACTGGAGAGGGGCTAAAGAGCCGCATGTGGCTCCGGAGCTGCAGCTTGCAGACCCCTGTTATAGACAGATACATGGCCAAAAATATGCGTACACCTGCACAGTTCACCCATATCTGGCTTTGAGGTCGGCCACTGAGAAGGCCGATAAGGGCTGGCTCTCAGTCTGTGTTCCAGTTAATCCCAAAGGTGTTGGATGGGGTTGAGGTCAGGGCTCTGTGTCGACCAGTCAAGTTCTCCAACATTAAACTGGGAAAAACCAGTTCTTCATGGAGCTGGCTTTGTGCACAGGGGGCATTGTCATGTTGAAACAGGAACAGGTCAAACACAAACTGTTGACACAAAGATTGAGGAACACTATTGACCAAAATATCATTGTATGCTGTAGCACTAAAATGTCCCTTTGTTTGAACTAAGCGGCAGCTGCAGTATGCACTAAAACTAAAAAGAATAAGTATAAGATTTGGAACGTAGGCTTTGTCATGTTCATTGTTTTCTCCATCTCTTCTATTTTCTCCCGAATGAAAAGCACTTAGTAAGTTTTGAAAAGTGCTAAATTAAGTTTACTGTTTGGTTTTGCATTAAGATAGCTTGTACTCTGTAGTATTTGCATTCAGTCAAAGCAACCTATTTACAGCCAATGTAGGTTTTCAAGCTTGTTTGTCCTTATTTTCAGATAACCTCCAACAAAACTACGGACCCGCGGACGGTCCACGCGAGGTCGAACAGCACACGTGCCAACAAAGGGATGGGGGGAACGGTGGCTGACCTGATTCTCTGCAGGGTCCCGCTGCTACAAACGGCCCGCTGTCAAGTACTAATGGGAAATAATGGCTGCAGCAGCATCACAGCAGCGGGCCGGGCTCGCTGGGGACCGGGGTGAAGGTATCGGGGTCACATCTTCCGACGGCTCCTTGCATCCTTGGACAGATGCACGCTGCACAGAGGGGAGAACATCTGGAGGGAGCGATGACGTCGGCCAAATGAGGTCGTACGGAAAAGGTTGTGAGTAGGAGGAAGTCAGTCGGGCCGATTGTGAAGCTTTGAAGGAAGTTGTAGGTCAGTTTTCTTTGGACCACTGCACCATGACATTGTTTTATTAAGAAACATTATCATTGTGCACCCAGAAAACTTCTGAGATGGATATTTCCCAATCATTTTTTTCTTCCTTGATGTAAATCCTCATGGGGTCAAGAGCAGACGTAAAGGGACATTTGCTAATGGTTTATTTTACGGGTCTGTAATTTCCCAATTTTCAAAGTTTTGTGGAGTGAACTATGTCATTTGGTATTAACTAGGAAAGTTTCTTGAAATGTAAGTAATTAATCATCCATTATTCTCCATATATTCTGAATTGTGTGCTATAGCCTGTCGACAAATTTAACATTTTATATGTACAGCTGCAATTAATTGGAATTAATGAGCAGTCTCTATTATTAGTACTGTTTAATGCACATCTGGTAGACAGGGGCATAGCGAAATGAAATCATGCAAAAGAAAGTGCTGAATTCCCTCACGCTGTCAGCACTATTAGAAACATAACGTATCGGTCTCAGAACATTTGTCTAACTTCTTATTTCAATATGTTGTATTTCACATAAACACAGTGTGTGGGAATTCAGCGCATGTCCTTGTAAATACTACAACATTACATAGTTAGTCTTGGAAGTTATTGCTAAATTATGGACCCATAAAATAAAGCGTTACTGGGAATGCAGTTAAGGAAAGAAGAACCATGTGTGACAAGTGGAAGTGTTCGACATCCAGCGGGGAATAATTCAATTGAGGCTGCGAAATAGCCTTAACGGCATAACGGTGAATTGACTGATTCAGAGAGACAATACACCTCTAATGATGTCAACCACAAACAACGACTTGCATCAGCTGCGCGGCTATAACATTCAGCTGGCAGATTATATTATTCAGTGAAAAATAGGAACACAGATTTCTTTTTATTCAAAAAGGGCAGATCAGTTCAGTTTTCACCCAGATTTTATGTGAAGCCTGAATCTCCACAGTTTATGGTAAATAGAGTTTAGAATAATGCTTTATGTAACAGAAAGTGAAGAGAAAAATATGAAGAAAATACAAATGAGCGACTGAAGCGCCAGAGTCCCTCAGCCTTAAAGTGTTTGAAAACCTTGAATACCATTTTTTTTTTCCCCCTGAGAAATCTTAATTAAGTGTTTTTTAAATATTAAAGAAAAACAAAAAAAGCCCTCTCTCCATCTACCGGTCAGTCTTCGTTCCTACTCTCACCTCTGGTTCATGAGGGCTGGGTGATGACCCAAAGAACTAGATCGCGGGTACAAGCGGCCAAAATGGGTTTCCTCAGGAGGGTGGCTGGCGTCTCCCTTAGAGATTGGGTGAGGAGCTCAGTCATCCGTGAGGGACTCGGAGTAGAGCCGCTGCTCCTTTGCGTCGAAAGGAGCCAGTTGAGGTGGTTCGGGCATCTAGTAAGGATGCCCTCCTGTACGCCTCCCTTGGGAGGTGTTCCAGGCACGACCAGCTGGGAGGAGACCACGGGGAAGACCCAGGACTAGGTGGAGAGATTATATCTCCACACTGGCCTGGGAACGCCTCGGGATCCCCCGGTCAGAGCTGGTTAATGTGCTTGAGCTATTGCCCCCGCGACCCGACCACGGATAAGCGGTTGAAGATGGATGGATGGATGGATGGAAAAAAGCCCTCTGCATTGCATGCATATAACCCTGTTGGTTGGGAACACACATTATGAAGGCATTATGAAGGATGGTCCCGTTTGTCCTTGTGGGAGTTACAAAAGCAGACTCCAACAAGTCACAATCAAAACCTTTAGGTATCATTAATATCCTTTTTTTTCAACTTCAAAACTGGAGCAGGAGATCACCTCCACTCTGGAGTCCAGGTGTATTCTTTGCATTGAGAGCAATTTGAGTCCCAAAGGCACAAGCAGAGCCTGTTGCGGTTTATAATTTGTTGCATTATGCGGAGTCTGAATCACACCATGATTAAGTGCCTTGAATTAGGGCTCTTGGTTCTGTAGAAATTGGCCACAGAGGTCCCTTTGTCGCCATTATCATTCTTCAAACCAACAAAGGCAATCATCATTTTTTATGTGAAGCTTGTCCTCCGCTCCAGTCTGCAATTTAAAAATGTTCCAACTGAGTCACTGTACATGTCATGTGGCTATTTCCTCATTAGTCATCCAGCCAAGGTCTGATTTCATTATGTTCTTTTTTTTCATATTGAAACAGCTCTGGTTATCAACAGGTAACTGATTTTTTAAAATTTTATTTCACAACCTACATGCTTCACAACCTGCTCAGTTTGAGGTTATTAGTGAGGCTATATTTCTTTGGTAGAAAATGGTTCCAGTAAAAACTTGGCACTGCACATATTTTTTTTTTTTTTATTGCGAGACAAATGGTAAAACACTAACAGAACAAAGATGAAGTGTTTTCTGTGAAGTGTCATTTGGTTATGAAATGGCTTTCATTGGACATTTTGACTTTGATTGGTAAACAACAGAAACTCACCCTCTTAGACTTTAGGCCAAACTTTGTAACCAGCGTAATGAAGACGGTGAAAGTCACGGCTAATTGGAGTTATTTGATTTATGCTTGTGCTTTTTAAAATCTACTTTTTTTTTTTCAGCAACTTCCTTTTTCCCCCAGAGCAATTTGGGGTTGACTGTCTTGGTCAAGGACACTTGACTTGATGTGGACAAGAGGAACAGAGGATCAAACAACTACACCTACAATTAATGGATGTCTTTAGCTGCATCCATCCATTAGTGATTTTACACTCTTTTTAGGGGAGTTCAAGCAAACCAAAACTTAATCTCAGCACCCCTAAAAAAACATTATTAAACATTCTGAGACCTGCGAGGTAGCCGGTGATCCCGGCCGGCACTGCTGTCTTTAAGAGGCTGTAGCGGGCTCAGTCGTAAAGCTAGCGTGAATATACTGGATGAAAAGAATAGTTCATATGAAACTAGAAAACCTAAGGCATCCAACGGTTTCAACCATGTCATGTTAGTTTGTTGGGAAGGAGGCTAAATAACGGTCAAAATGTAGGCGAGGGAATGGGCATGGCGATTTTCAAAGGGGTCTCTTGACCTCTGACCTCCAGACATAAAGACATTTCCACCATAACTTGATGCAGAGACAGACAAATTGTCATGGACAAATTGGTCCATGACCACCAGAGTCACCAGAATGCAGGAATATTACTGGGGGAGAACCCCCCAGATTCCTCGCTTAATATGTGCCTGCCCCAAGGTTTAAACAAAACCACGCCCTTGACCAGGGGTCAGCAACCTTTTCTGTCTGGAGCCGCAAAACATTTGATCATTGTGATGAAGGTAACTCAGTTTATAGTCTAAGTATATAGTATATAAGTCTAATGCAGTGAGGGCCAAAGAGACAATGTACTACGGAGTATTAGGGCCACATTGAGGGGAAAGAAATCGGAGATTTCCAGAATAATGAATACAGTTGTAGCATTATGAGAAAAAAAGTTGTAATATTACGAGAAAAAAAGTCGTAACATTACGAAATTATAGTCATAACTTTATGAGAAAAAAAGTCGGAATATTACAAGAAAAAAAGTCGTAACAATACGAAAATAAAGTCAGAACTTTACAAAAAAAGAAAAGTTGTAATATTACGAGAAAAAAAGTCGTAACATTACGAAATTATAGTTATAGCTTTACGAGGAAAAAAAGTTGTAATATTACGAGAATAAAGTCATAACTTTAGGAGAAAAAAAGAAAATAACACGTAAAATTACTACTTTATAATATTATGACTTTATTCTCGTAATCTCAGATTTATTTTTTTCCTCAGTGTGGCCCTAATACTCCGTCGTACCGTCGTACCATAGACCTACAACAATGATAAATAAAAATGAAAATGTAAACAAAAAAACAGTTATTCATTTCCATGTTTATAAATCCACAGGGAGCCACTGGAGAGGAGTTGAAGAGACGCATGTGGCTCTGGAGCCGCAGGCTGCTGACCCCTGCCCTTGACTGTACACATGTCACATTGCCTGCATCCATCCATCCATTATCTATCACCGCTTATCCAATCCCAGCTGACATTAGGCGGAGGCAGGGCACACCCTGGACAGGCCACGAGCTTCCTGAGCTACTAACTGAGCCATATCTGCTCCATATCATTGCATTTCAATTAAAACCAATGCTTTTAATATCTAGTTTTGCTTTGAATGTCATGTGTGTAAATATGGAGTGGGAGGTTTTAAGTTTGTCCTCCCAATACAGATTTCAATCCACACTTTAATAGTTTTTCATCATTTATCCTTTGCTCTCCTGTTGAGCAATTAGACACTCGCTGCATAAAGCAGCAATGCAGATAAAAACCCAAACTCATCACAATTTACAAGTTCATTCCTCCTCTCATTTGCTGCGGCTTCCTTTCTATTGCACATATTATCCCGATGCTCTCAAAGACAAACTTCCCACCGTACCAGATCAGCTAACACGATTCTGCCCTTGTTGTCGTTTCGCCGGCGCTAACGGCTCCGCGGGCTTCACTTGGCAGGACGGCGAAATTAGATGACTCGGCCTCGCCTGCGCCGCACGGCTCGACTTTGTGGCTGTTGGGTTTAAAGATTGTTTCACGGCAACGGACTCAGACAGATTTACTGAGTGGCAGACACACTATAAATATGCAGTAATGAAACTCATGAAATATTTATTGACCGGCTTCTTCCTCCGTCTTTTCACAGACAGGTGGGATGTGCTCCTCTGTGAAATAAGACTGGATGACATTACTGTAATGACTGCAAGTTACTATTCAAGCCACTATTCAAATGGAAGAATTTCAGCTCTGGTTATATTTACATAAATCAGTCTGAGACAAGCTGTCAGAGGCAGTCCCAGGCTACACAGCATTATTCTAGGACTTGCCAACATCCAACATGCATGGGCTCCATACGAGCTGCGTATAGCAATAATATTCTGTCCCATGTAGGTCATGGCAACTGGCAACTCAATTATACAGTCTGTGCTCAATCTTCAAATGCATGACTGCAAACAAGTTCACTATGTGGCAATGTGTGTGTTGGCATCGCAGAAATGTACAAATCGATGTTTGCATTTACACTGTTGTGTATGATTTAAAGAGGGACGTGGATTTATTTCCATAGCCTGGTAAAGTTCAGTCAATATTTGTGAAATGAGCTTTATTCAGTTGTAGTGTAAATGTACCCATGTACTCAGAACGTTCCTCTGGGTGCTCTCAGTGTCACATCTTTTCCAATTCATTGTCTAAGGAGCAGTTCCACACTTTATACCTTATGACATCACAAATTTGAGTTTTGACACACTGGATTTCGGAGAGAGTTATCCATGTTTGCTAATATTTTTTGGACTGTCTTAGACTATAGGAATAACATGTATGAATTTTGAAAATGAGCGTAGTTCCCCTTTAAGGAGGCTTTAGAGATGCTAGCAGGGCAGTAAAGTCAAGTCAAGTTTCAGGACTGTGATCGATTTGTATTGTTTTGTCTCTGTATAACAGCAAGTTGGGTTTAAGCAGTCGCTATGTGGTGAAAGAGCTGATCTCAACCCAGCTGAACACACGAGAGACTTTTAACCAATAGAGTAAATAAGTCCAAAAGGTTAGCACTTCCGGTTCCCTCGTCTGGAAGTCAATGGGTTTCTTGAATGTTTTTTTAGTTAGATGGCTGAAATAAGGTCTGTGGTTAACACAAGTTTAAGAGAACATAACGCTTTGTTCTACAATATAAAATAAAGTAGAAAGTAGAAAGTAAATATCCCACTTGGCTAAATGAGACTACTAAACGTCATCACGCCGACTCGTCCGCCTCTACAGCCTCGTTGTGTTTACTCATGCGACCGTGGTGTAGTTCGTGTATAGCTTTCTACTTCTGCCGATCGCATTACACTTCAAAAACCATAATGTGGTGAAGTGTGCTGTTTGCCACAGAGCTTATTTTCTGCAATAACCCAAAACCCAATGGAAAAATACCATTGGCTTTTTGACGAGGGAACCCAGGGCGATGCCAACTTCCTGGTTGTCTCCACCATCATCATCAAAACACCAAATGAGGGAATATCATTTAGAAGGATGGTGTTCATCCCTCCAGTACAGCTATGTTATGTTATCTATGCCAGAAAGCATTGAAGCTGTTGTGGAGGCTGTGGTGGCCAGATAACTTACCAAGACACTACTATGGATTTTATTTTATAAAAACTGATGCTTTTACTTTGGAAAATCTTCAGCAGCGACATGTTATATCTATATAGGTGATTTAATGGACTAAAGCATGCCAAATGGAAAAGTAACCCTAGCTTGTCTCCTGTGAAACATAGACGTCAACCCTCAAATTCTATTAAAGTTTGATCTGAAGAAAATTCTAAAACTTTGAAAAAAAGAGCCAGCTGCCCTTTCCAACATGGCTATTTGGGATGAGTCATGCAGGGAAGATGGCTGCAGATTAGAAGGATATGAAGCTTGGGTTTTAAGATTAAAGGAGAGTGTCCTTGTTTTACTCCGAGCGCTGAAAAAAAAGTTGTCTTTTCCTCTCCGCGCCCATGAGACGTCCTACCATTTTAATGCTTCATTTCTCCACCGTCTACAGCCTTGGGTTCATTCCTCTGATGTTCTCATTAAGCTCCCCCGAGTGGCTGCTCTTGTATGACATTGACAATCTATGTAACGTCTTATTTCATGTCAAACTGTACTGAGAACCTGGGAGGCCTCTCTCTGTTAGTGTCAATTAATTTACGTGGCAATAGCCTGAACTGTAAAAGAACCAAAACCATTCGCTTGTGTAGAGAAACATGAGGCCATTTTTCTCCCAGATTAGATGTTGGATTTCTACCCGTATAGGACATTATTTTTGCTCAAGGTTTTCATCTTCCTCACAGCTCCAGTGACTCCCTGAATGAGAAAAATCACACCCTCCAAACTCAAATGGATCTAGGTGAGGATGAGGCGACCATCTCATCTGCAGTAACGGCTTTGTTTTATCGTTTAGAGTCTCGCAGCTGAATGGCGCCGCCAGACAAACGCTGTCAGTGTGTGTTCGCTCATTTGGCAGCGCTCTTAACACGTCGAGTTCCTCAGAAAGCTTTTACACAAGGAGAAACACCACATGGGAGCAACAGCTTGTGTAAACAAAATCTTAAGCGAACCCACTCACCCACCCGTAAACAACACACACACACACACACACACACACACACACACACACACACACACACACACACACGCCAACACATATCTCAAACACAAAGACATTTCCTTCACCCTCGGCCACCTACGGTGACTTTCTTCATAAAGACACTCATATGCCAGGAGTTCTCTGATGTCTTCACCCGACAGGTTTGGGATGTCATTAACAGACTACTGAGCTGCTGAGATAATAAAAGCAATTAGGAGTCTGAATATGCTTCTTTAATGGAGAGACGAGACAAGGGGGCTCCACCAATAAGGGAATGTTTGTTTGTTTTTTTGTCCGTCTGTAATTGGATATTGTCAGCGCAATATCTCAAAACGTTGTGGACAGATTTTAACATGGGCCAAGGATGATGCTGAGGCAACATGGGGCTGAGGGAACATGGGGTCTAATTTGGATGGAAGGCTGCAAGCTGTGGAGGTCTGTCGACTGGTGATAGAGGGATTTCACCAAACACCTAGCCACATTGGGAGTTTTGAAGTTATTTTTTAAATAAGTCTTCCATGATATAATGTGCACAGAGCATAGACTTTATATAAAGATGGACGACATGACAGCTCCCCAAAAGTGAAGCCAAAACATCACGATCGCCCCCTGGTGGCTGGCTGCAGTACAGGTCATAAACCCCGCCCCCTCCATGTTAGCACATGGAACATGGGCCAAACTGAAAAGTCAAAGTGAAGTGTTCATGTTTTTGATAAGTTTGGTTTCAATTAGTTATTTGATGCTGTAAAAATGGGGTTTGATGTCATGATTGGCAGCTGAGATTCTCTCTCGCTAGCAAAATGCGGCCGTGCTCGGCTCGCAATTGGTTCGGGAAGGTGTGTGGGCGGGACCTCGATGCCATAGCTACACCTGCCGATCATTACTGTACAGACTCTGGATACAAATGACGTCAAAATCTCAAGATGACAGCCCTGGTATCCGGGATTTTGGCTTCACTTCGTCCAGCTTTATATGCAGTCTATGGCACAGAGATATTGAGATTATATCTTCATTTTGGGTAGATTTGGTGGACACTATAGATGTTGTTAGGGGAGCAGAAATGGTGTTCAAGGAGCTGCTAGAAAACAACCAAAAAACTTTGGATTGGACAAGGAAACCTCACCTGTTTTTTGGTCTGAGTCCACCTGAACAAGGTAATCTGAAATTGACTGCACTCAGTGGGTTCATGTGAAGTCAGAACTACTCGCAGAGGGGAAAATAAAGTGTCAGGGGGTTACAGTGTAGCTTCAAAGCCTTCGCTGTAGTGGATGTGCAACTCGAAAATACAATGACTATATACAACATGAAGGCCGCAACCAACCCAAACAGTGCCTGCATTTTCTCCTGCAGTACATAGTTCTGATGCTGGTGGAGATTGTTGAAAGTGAAGACAACATTAAGGACGTTTAAGACTTGTGGATGTTTAAAACACCATGTTGTTTTTAATGTATCTGTCTTTTGTTGTGTTGTGTTGTGTTTTTTATCTATCGGACATGTTTGCTGCAAGATTTGAAATGCAAGTGCAAAGCCTCTAAATTATAGAAAAACTGCATAAACACATATGAAACTGCACTGATGGAAATCAAGTGTGCAGCTTTTGGCAGTCTGTTCGTCTGCAGTCTGGAAGGTACTGCACCTTGAGTCAGCGTGCACAGTCAAACTTGTTTAGTACAAGCATCTACAAGAGCATTCCTGTGTGTTTATTGCACTCTGTGTTTAAAGTGATCCTGATATGGCAAACATCATCCTCCCCCTCTCTCACTGACTCACATACTGATGTGCTTTATATTGATTTCCTGACTGGCCGGGTTTCCTTCTCTTCCCAGTCCGCGAGCATCCTGAGGAGTCAGTTAATGGTGCGTTACTAACTCCGGCCCAGTCATCCTTTACATGCTGCTCTCACAAGAGCCCCCTTCACCCTGAATATCCATTACTGCCGGACTGTATAGTAACGGCAGGCCGTGCTCATAACATATTTATGAATGCGGCCTGAGGGAGGAGAGCGCTCTGAATGCTGATGTGATGTTCAGGCGTCACAGTTTTATCACTTTCTTTCCTCCTCTGCTTTTTTAGCCGCAGCGGTGACACCGTTGGGTTGACGTGTCAGTCACACCACCATGAAACTCAACTTTGTACGGACACTTGTTAACAAGTTGCACGCTAAATAAGTCCACATGTTTCCCTAAAAAGTTGGCAAAGCATGACAAGAGTCCCACCGGCTAGACCCTGTCTGTTAGTTTGAGGGGTCAGGTTTTTGTGTAAAATTGATCTGAGCGGTTTTATTTTGTTGTTTTTTGCTGCTTGAGTGCAGCTGCAGAGAGATCTTGTACTATTTCAGCAAATTAGTGACTCACTGTACAGTAACTGTCTCTGGTACAGAGGGTTTTGTTTTTGTTTTGATAGGAGTGGCTCTCATTAAGCTCAAAACGTATCTGAACATTGTGTGAAACCACAAATAACAGAACTGACATTAACCCTTAAATACATATATTGAGTCTTAAGTGACTCAGGACATTATTGCACGCTGTCTAATTCATCTAATTAAGCACTCAGCTCCTTAAAGCTGCAGTAGGCAGATTATTTTTGGCATCATTGAGCAAAAATCCCATAATAACCTTTCAGCATATTGCAATATTCAGATTTATGTCTTTAAAGCAACACACTGGACCTCCATCTGCTCACTCGTCATGACTCCCGCTGTGTGAGAGCTAAATGTGTGCAATGTAAATGTAAATATGATTGTAAATATAAATGTAAATGTCTCTCTGAGTCGTGATCCCTCAGTTAAAGCGCTCCTGTCTCAGCTAAAAAAAAATGGGAAATGCTGCGTTGTAAAACAGTCCAGCGGGACGCAGATGATTGGAGGCGGATAACAAAAGCAGGTGTGGAATTTCAAAGTGTTGTGGTGAGGTGAAGCCGCCGCAGAGGGATTGGATAGCGAGAGGGAATGTTTACACTCAAGTCTTAAGTCATCACAGTTGAGGCCCTTTAAATAGACGCCAATTTCAGGGCAAGTCCTTCGCAAGTCATTTAAAAACTGAATGAAGCTTTACACATACAAAGTGGAATTTTACTCTGCTGAAATGCGGCATTTATTTTATTCACTCCCACTTCATTTCCTCCTGTTTTCACCTCCATTGAGACAGATTCAATCTTAACAAAGGACTTCATACATGGCAACAGATACATAACAATCGTACTGTTTTATAACATCATCTCTCATAACAGCTGGCGCTCTTTGATGAAGCCCTTAGAAATTGCACTCAGATTGCAGCACTTAGGTCCCATTTAGCAGTCAAATGAATAGATGCTGAGTCCACAAGTAATTGGCTCTTTTTGAATTGTTATGTACAGTGTTCTGATATTTGTTTTTTTATTTTAATGTCAAATCCCATGGGAAGTTTTATTTCTTCTAGTGAATTACATTTGTTGTCTGCTTCCTGTTTTAAAATGCAGAAAACAAAAAGTCTGTTATTTTTGAAAAGGAAACTGTTTTTCATAATCAGTCTCCAAGCAAAAATAATACACCCTCTTGAATGATATTGAAGGCAGGATGTGTCCTAATACTCACCCCTTAAGCCCCTCTGCTTATCGTGGAATCCCCTTCGGTTTGGAGAGGCCCTCCAAATAGAGAGCTCATGATTAGTACCAGCCCGGTCACATTCGCCAAATACCGACACTTTACCCATCTTGCAAAACAGTGTTGGCCGTGGTCGGAAGACGCGGGGGAGAACGTAGCTTTGGTCTCCAGGGCCGGAGTCTCTGCTGGACTCTGCTCCGCTGCCAATCAGGACTTGCCTACCCGAATATGTGCAGACCCCACAGTATAAGGCACTGTCTGTCATCCTTTATCTCTTCAGTGAACAGTGATTTGCCCACCGACTGCTCATCTACATGGATGAAGTCGCCTCAAGAACCTCATCAGTGCCCGTCATGTCCCAGCCTCATCGCCGAGATGGATCTTCACGATGCCTGCTTCGAGTGCCTCGATGCAGACGATGCAGAGAGCGGTGTCCAAGCAGCCTCCAGCCTGCCAGGCCTGCTGAGTGCTGCCCAAGATTCGACGCTAGCAGCGGTGGGATCTCTGAAAACATTCTTATTCTACCCCATGATCTTTTCCTAAACCTAACCAAGTAGTTTTAGCTTAAAACTTTTAGTGACGCCAAGGGGTCCTGACCAAGTGTCTGAATGTGACGAGTTAGGAATAAAAAGAGGTTGCTTGTACACAAGATCAGAAGGCCAAAAAATGGAAGGGAATCCACCAAAGACAGGACTGTGGAGAGTCTTTGGTAGAACATGATCTGCCTCTTCATCAAAGTGGATCTATTCTCTGTTATGATGGAATTAAGTGGTTCCTGAAGGAGCTTTTACCTTTTACACTGTTACATAGATGTCAAAACTAATAGAAATAGCAGTCACAGAGCTCTGTGACCTACATAGAGTTTACTTAATTGAAAAATATGTAAACTGAAGCTCTTTACAAATCAAGAATAAAGCTCCCGATAAAGCTTGTGTTTCAAAAGGCTGTCACTAACCCACTGGTCTGGTGAAAGGACTAAATGTCTGCCTCATTGTTTGCCTCTGACCTAATCAAAGGCTGTGAATTCTACTTTGATCAGTGCATGTGTTTTCTTTTTTCTTTTTAGATTCATAACCAGATTTATTAATTCAAACATTCGGACAGTAATGAACAAAGCCACACTCTGAACAAGGACAGAAGCTTTTGATGTTACAAATTGCTTTTTTTCACACGGACATTGCTAACATTTGCTCGTCCATGACTCCCTTTGGCGGCCCCTCTGACAAGTCTCTTCTTTAATTGCGAGTCACATGATCTTTCAAGAATTATTTAATTATAAATGAGCTACAATGCACCACTAGCTTTACATTGAAAATCTGTGTGTATAACAATCACAACCAACCAGACGTGTGTGGCACTTCTGTTGCAGTTTGCTCCTTCGTGGAGGACGGCAGCTGTATTGTATTCACACTGAACGTTATGAACACAGGACATGAACTGACAACTGATTGTAACGTGACGCACAGGACATGAGCAGCGGTCTCCTGGATGAAAGCTAGGAATGTACCGATACCACTTTTTTCAGACCGAGTACGAGTACAAGTACTTACATTTGGGTACTCGCCGATACCGAGTACCGATACGAGTACTTCTCTGTGCCAAAATACCCTCGTTAACAGCCAGCTGGAGGGTGTGAGCAACACACGGCAGGCTGGGGAGTCCCGCATACGAGGCGGTGCACCGCGAACGGCTCTAGGTCGGCTTGGAAAGGCTCGGGGAGAAGGTGGCTCGCGGCCGCAGCTTTACAGCGCTCCCTCCCCGGACCTCACCACACCGTGACGGGGCCCCCTGCTCCCTGTGCGACTGTCGACCGTGTCGTGCCGTGGCCCACGTAAAAGGCGCCAGGGGTCTGTGGCGTTGTTGGTGTTGTTGGTGTTGTTGGCAACCCACCCGACCCATCTTGAAACAAGGACCAAGGAGTCTAACGCATGCGCGAGTCAGAGGGTGCAAGCAAAACCCTGTGGCACAATGAAAGTGACGGCCAGTGCGCACCAGCTGAGGTGTGATCCCGGCCCCCCGGCCCAGCGGAGTCGGGTGCACCACCAGCCCGTCTCGCCCGCACCGTCGGGGAGGTGGAGCATCAGGACCCGAAAGATGGTGACGAGAGGTTAACGTTGCGCCGCCGTAAAGTGGTATCGGTGCCGTTGTATCGGAGTTGTTTTGCGAGTACGAGTACGTCTCATGATGATGCTAAAGGGTGTCTTGTCTTGACGGCCGTGACAAAGCGTCGGTATTTGGCGCCCTGGGAATGAGAACAGCCATGGCAGCGCCTGAGCCTGGAGCAGCTGCAGCTTCACTAATGGCTCAGATCAGTGGTTCCCAACCTTCTTCCTTAAGGGATCCCCCTTTCTATCATTGAATAAATCTAAATACCACATCCAAGGTGCTGTCACTTTTTCTCCCAGAGTTAAACTTGGAACCAATCAAGACATGGAAAGTTGAGAATTAATATCAGCAGAATGTGAAATGACATCTGGAGGATTTCAGGCACTTCAGCACCGAGCAGCACCTGCAGGAAGACATATGGCCTGCTAGCTTTTGTTTACTTCAGCGCCATACGTATGCGCTGAGAAGTGCATGCAGCTCTAAGCATTCATATTTACATACGAGTGGATGCACACACGTCACCTTTCCTCACGATGCACAAACACAAATAAATACGCCCACTCCTAAACACCATCATATGCATCAGCTCACACGTTTTATGACATTTGAAAAAAGCAAAAGGAGGACGGTTATCTTCATCAGAACCCAGTGGGAGAGGTAAACAAAGCTGAAGATGAACACATGGTGCTAAGAGCAGTGATGGATGGCAGAGAGTGGGGCACCAGATAGAGGCAAAGAGACTCCAGAGATCTCGATGACAAGGCTGCAGATTTTTCTCTCACTCTTTGTTTTTCTCCAGATGCTGCATGGCAGACAACCCCTGCCTTACAGAGATGCCTTCCATCATTAATTAAACATTAAGCACCTCAGCTCCTGAACGTCAGACAGGAAGTCTTGAAAAGTTTCTTATGACAGATGCCATTGTTTGTGATGTGCCACAGAGCCATAATGTCACTCAAGGAAGGAAGGAAGTGAACAGGAGCAGCTGCAAAAGCACTCAAAAGACAAATCAGATTTCTGTGAAATTTTTCAGATGATGTTCCGGATATATAGAGGCACAGGATGGAACAGCACACTAATCCATCCATTCCCTACAGAGCCGAGGAACAAGGGAAATGTGTCCGATAATTATAGAGTCAACAAGTTTGTCAGCTGATTTTTGCCGTCCAATTTATCCACCTTAGTTGCAAAATGAGGAAGAAATCCATTTCAACAATTCAAAGCTTCATTTTTCATTTCATTTAATTTTTTTATCATGATACAGGAAAAGATTAAATGTAACATTAAATGTGTTACATTGAAACTGGCCTGACTAAAACTGGTTTACAGCAGGTTCCTGTTCGGCCAACACAGTCTCACGGCAGTTCGTGAAATAGTAACGAAATTTAAAGGGACTATTTGTAACTTTCAGAAATGCTTGTTAACAGCGACACCTGTGGCCGTGAAATCAACGAAAGTCAGCGTCGAGCTCGTGCTTGTGCTCGGTCTACATAGACATGAACGAGCATCGCTCAAAACAGCGAGGCAACACACGTCAGCTAAAAGCACAATATCACTCTAGATTTCAGCTGCTTGGCAGTAATGTTAGCTGACCAGACCAAGGTCTCTCCATGAATCAGTGCTGATCCTAGTGTTGGCTTTTCCTGCCTCAGCCTCCCGACCGCGGCCGGAGGGAACAGGGGAGACACCGGAGTTTTGGTCGGAGACGATAATGTTTCTCTCTGCGGAGCCCCATTACTTCCCAAGATACAGGAAACCTCTGTTGGTCTGGAGGAGCTGCAGCAGTTATTTCTGACCAAACGTCCACTGAACATTCACTAGATATTCTCAGAGCTAAACTAACTCTTCTGCAGCGTGGAGTGAGCGCGCGTTCACGTCTAGAGGTGGAGCGAGAACGTGTGCGCTGTCTGAGTGAAGGTGAGCAGGCAGAGGAGCAGAGTACAGCGGCCACATGCGAGCGTGCATATGTGAGCGCACATGTGTCCCGACCCGGTACATTTATACAATTAAAAAGTTACAAACAGTCCCTTTAATCTTTTTGATTCGTGTACATAGACGCTCATCGCGACTTTAAACAACATAGATTTTTTGCGTTTTCCTACAAATGTCCAGCAACACGTGTCAATTTCCACTCCAGTCTTTTCAAAATAAAACTTCTTAGTTAGGTTTCGGAATAGATCGACTTGGTTAGGTTAAGACAACACAACTACTTAGTTAGGTTTAGGAAAAGATCGTGGTTTGGCTTAAAATAACTCTTGAAGTGCCGCAACTTATGTTACTTAACTTAAGTTAAGCAGCGGATATTTGGTGTTTGGCATAGATCAATCGACCCCATACACTAATGCCTGTAAAAGAGTTCTGTTTTGTCTCTGGGAAGCTTGGATAAAAGCAGAATAAAGACACAGAGCTGCACAGCGACTGTATAGCTTAAAGGAATAACTACATCCTGCTTTGCTAAACCTCAAAGCCTTTAAAATGAAAGTATATCTGCTGGGGAATGCTATCGAATCTATTACAAAACCCCAAACAAAAAACACAATTTATGAGATATACTTTAACTTGAACAGCTGAAAGGAATGTAAAGCTCTAACGAACAGCAACCACACATTTAATACAATTCTATGTACATTTAATCATTTCCTCTCCAGGCAGGGAACATGAACAATATTTGTCTAGTTATTTTTGTATGTTATATTTACCATAGCATGCATCTTGCCTTTATCCCATAATATCAAATAAACACACAAGCTCTCTGTGATTATGTAACTTGTGCACACATTTTGACTTCTTCTTGTGCTGAATCCAGATTTCTCTGCCAAATGGAACTAGTTTTTATCTCATCAATAACACATTTGGTTTCATAGATTAATTCATCAATATCTTTACTCATATTATATGTACAGTCTGAGGCCGACTGCTCATTTGTTCATCTCGTCCAACTCCATGATTATCATCATTACTGCTTGGACAGTAGAAATACAGAGATATTCTTTGGCAACTAGATCCCTTTGTGAACGTCTCTTAATGAGGTGGTATGAATTCAGCCCCCCGATGGAGCAGAGGGACGCTGGTGGTGGGTAAAAATAACCGTGGATATGACTTCTGGCAACTAAAGACAATTATTCTTGGAACCGATCTTCATCTGAGGAGCCAGATGGATTTGACCTGGACCTGATTAGCTTGTTAAGTTGGACCTAGAGCGGTAGGTATCCCACTCAAGGCTGACTATTGATTAACACTGGAGGTGGTGAAGCACAGATTGCTAATGCACAAAACTGACAGCTATATTAAGGTGAGCTAGAAACATTTAGGGCTACAACAAATGATTATTTTTTTTTATTGAGTCAATATTTTGATATTTTTGTCTATAAAATGACAAAAATGGAAGAACTATCCATCACAAGCTCCCGGAACCAAAATTGACAGCTTCAGTGACATTTGTTCGCTTCGTAAAAGACTTAAAGGTCCCAAATTGTAAAAAGTGACATTTGCATGGCTTTTATATTATAAAGCAGGTTTAAGTTCTATATAAATACTGTGGAAGTATCGAAACGCTTAATCCACAGAGAAATACACACAGCCCGTATTCACAAACTGAGCTTTTGAAACAAGCCGTCATGATTTTTGTCCATTTGTGATGTCACAAATCTACAATATTTAGACCATTTCACAGTTTTAAACATAAACATTCTCAAAGTGTCCCAGTTTATTTCCTGTTGCAGTGGATGTGAATGACATCAGCTGACAGGAAGTAAACATGGACTCAAGCTGTTGCCTAGCAACGCAATTCCGTTGCAATTCCATTGCAATGAACTAAAACGGAGCATTTCAGACAGAGAGTAAATACAGGTATATTCAAGCAGACAGTATGAGGAAAATAATGTTTTTTTTAAACATTAAAGCATGTAAACATGTTCTAGTAGAAACCCAAAATACAAGTATGAACCTGAAAATGAGCATGATATGGGACCTTTAAATGTTTTTTAAAATTGTTGCTTAATTTTCTGTCCATCATGGTACTTGTTCGAAAGTGTGGGTAGTGATAACAGGGTTGACTGATGACTCAGTATGTATACTAAGGGTATCCACGACAAAAGAAATTCTTAGTTAACTAACACTCATACAATTTTGTCGACTAATCGATTAGATGATTTAATCAACAGATCTGTAAAACTGAGTTATTAGACAAAGAATCACTCAAGAGATTAGAAGATTAGACAACTATCGACTAAGAGGGGGCAGCGCTAATCTATATATGATATGTAATATACTGTGTGTCACCATTCAGGTACAGGGAAAAAGGAACCAAATGCAGACAAATTAAAAGCTAGTTCACTATTGTCAAAATCAGTCCAAAAAGGTAAACAAATGTGAATGGGC
Source organism: Sebastiscus albofasciatus (assembly GCA_916701655.1). Lineage (NCBI taxonomy): Eukaryota > Metazoa > Chordata > Actinopteri > Perciformes > Sebastidae > Sebastiscus > Sebastiscus albofasciatus. The sequence continues at coordinate 48,979 of CAKAOI010052583.1, forward strand.
AAAAGCAGGAAAGACAGGCAGCAGATAACTGGCAGGATTAGCCACAACAGTAGGCGAGCAACACAGACAATGAGGCAACTGAGAGCAGGGAAGTGGCTGGTATTTATACGCTGGGGCTAAATGAAGGAGCAAGACGCAGGTGTGCAGGGAGTAACGGGGTCAGGTGATTAGAAAGAGCTGGAAACAAATGAGGAATAGCAGGGTCTGATGAATGAAGGGCCTAATATAAGCGAAAAGAAGTGAGCACACATAAGAAAGTACTCTTTGAACTTTTCTATTAGCTCTGTCAGGCTTGAAACATGCACTTTTTTGTGTAGTTAATGAACAAACTAAAGGCATTATAGATGTAGATTTCCTACAGATGATATAGGCATTGGTGTATTTAAAGGAGACGAGGTGGTAATTAGTTGGGGCGGCATGGATGATTGAACTCCTGGGAGAAGTGGCTGTCAGGATTCTGCACCATCCTCCCGTTCAAGAAGACATGATACATATTATTTTTATTTATTAATCCCAGCAGCACCTGTTTTCCAAATCTGAACAAACCCCAGACTCTGAAGGACGTTTGTTCCTTCTGGGCTTCACAGCCTTTTATTAATATTCAATTTGATGTTCCTGCTTTATTATTAACATCATCAGTGTAATCATTTGTATTATTATTGTTACCAATTACTATGAGTACTGAGGCCTCGCTCCGCCTAGAAACAAGATTTATATTCAAGGGTACAAATTACTTGAGGAAGCCAAATGATTATATTTAGCACACTTATTAGTAATTCAAGGTAATGATAGGTAGTTATTTGAGTTCAGGTTGAGGTAGATTTACAAAAAAAAGTTCCTCCAAGCACTTACTGTGCTCTGAAGTTCAATCCAATGCTCTACCAATGTCTTAGATATTTCAACAGAGTTTCTATTTTTCATCATAAATGAGTATGAATATTTTTTTCTATATACTTTGGGTGAAGATTGTTGGACTTGCAAACCTTCAATAAGGATTTAAACTGAGCTGGGATCCTGGCTGATGTTCCTGTTTACAGTAGAAGCTGCTGGAGGATTGTTAGTTTAAAAGAATGGAGGTCCGGAGGCTGACAGCCAACAAACCCAAGGTCAAGGTCAAGGTCAATGTGGGCTAACAACTTGATATCAGGATTCTCATGTGTAGGACCTGAGGCTCCAGTATTGGGGGATTCAGGTCAGTTCAGGTCAGTTTCAGATCTCATCAGTGTGCACAGAGAGAGATTTGCCCCGTAGAGGTCGACACTGAAAAGGTGAGCGTTCCTAATTAGTAGTGAAGTGCAGAGCAAAGTGCTGTGACTTGATAATAAAACACGTCAGATTCAATCACCTCAGCTCCGCCGCAACACGGGGACACTTTGTTTTACTTGACTGCTTGTGATTGATCTCCCACCCGACTCTCACACACACACACACACACACACACACACACACACACACACACACACACACACACACACACACACACACACACACACACACACACACACACACACACACACACACACACACACACACACACACACAGTACTCTTCTCTCATGAATGCTCACTCACCCTTGAATACAGTGATAGACTCAGAGTCACCTCCCACCACCGCCAGTATCTGCTATAGAACAGAGGAAAGGAGTGAGAGTAAATTACCAGCTGCAGTGAAGCATGTCGTATAAAACTTGGATTCATGACAAGAGAACATCAAACTTTAGAGTTGTGAAGTAAAATGTATTCCCATTTGAAAGTTTTCCTTCACTGGAATCCTCAAATGTTCCTCAACCTAGAAACACATGGAGTGTCCTGGATAATCAGCACGTTCTCATTCAAACTCGTCACATACCGCCGCTTTGTCATGCCCCTTGACATCACGCCCCTCAGCGTTGACGTCACGCCCCTCGGCGTTGGCGTCATGACCCTTGGCGTCACTTTATTTTCGGCATCAAACTCACTATAGTTACCCATGGCGTCACTTTTGGATTAGGCAACAAAATCACTATAGAGAGAAACATACAGTACAGTAGGAGGGCACGGGAGCAAAGCACTGTACTGCTGTGGACGGGTGAGACACCTAAAAGAAAGGCTCACCTAAAATAAATTAATATCCGTTTAAGTGCACGCTATAATTAGAATATTTTGACTGCTTTATCTTGCCATCAGACAGCCTTTTCCTTCTCTTTTCCGACGGGGAACTGAACTGAAAGTGAAACTCATCTATGCTCTCTTCAAAGCCAGCAGACTCCATTGACAAAAACAGTGTAAGTTATACTTTCAGTTCAGTTTCCCATCGGAACATATTCTAATCATGATGAATATGATGTATCAGTGCTGTTGACATCATTTTTGATTGATTGCTTACCAAAATCACGTTGAGTCCTAAGAAATGTGTTGAAATTCCCTTCATTAATGAACAGCAAAGCCGCATTGTTTTTGCCTTGTTTACGTCCATGTTCCCATGTCTTCTTCTATCATGTCTTTGTTAAAAATATGTCCAAATACACCGCTTCGATGTCGCACTGTGGCGTTCCAACAATGATGGCAGTTTCTCACAAAAGCAGTGATGAATGTGTTGTCACAAAGTCGTTGATATTTTGATTGGGCTGCCATTCTTATTATAAATGGAACAAAAGGTTTAACACTTCATCTGTTTAACTTATTATTCACTACTAGCTATTATAACCAGTGTAAAAAGGCAATATGTCACTACACCTTGTGGTTTGAAAACTAGTTTAAAGTTGAGCGATTAAACACATGTTGTATGTTAAATTGTTTTTCTCCCTTCCGGCGGTGATGCTGATTACACTCTGAGGTGAGCAGTGAGCCTAGCTGCTGATACAACTCATTTAATGGCACACTCTGTGCCTTCATGCTCCCATTTAGGTGATTGATTCTGGGCATCTCAACCAGCTCAGCTATGCATTAGTGATGAATGCCGCTGTGATTTAATGCTCTGTTGTGGAGGCACTTGGCAAGCGGCTAATTTTGTAAACAACACAACACCTGTATTCTCGTGGTCTTTCCATCAAGGGACAAGAACACTGAATGTCACAATAAACAGGATTTCACTGAGGAAATAGTGCCGTGATGTTTAAAATATTGCCTTTAGATCAATGTTTTTGCTGTGGGCATCTGGTCTTGTTGTTGAGATATGCCTCCTACTTACTTTCATATTTTACTTTCACCACATACAGTATATATAACATTTTATCAGGAATGTCATGTCATGGCTGGCTGTTACATGAAATATCTTTAGTAAAGTATCTCTTCATGTTGGTATCTGAGGGTCAAATGGCTGCATTCTTGAAGGAGATTTCTATAATCTCCTTTGGTAAAAGTGTGATGCAGGATGAGCAACAAAACCCTGAGGGTGCAATGACATACATCCTCCGTTGCCACGGTCACAGTGCACAGTTGTTGGATTTGTAGCTAAACCATCATGGAGGACATTGTGTTGCATGGACTGTCAACATTATTATTTGTACCAAAACACATCATTCCTTCAAGAGGAAAGGACAGGAGAATGTTTTTCTCCATCTCCAGCACAGGCAGATGGATAAAAAGCTCAGAGCAGAAATTCTGATGAAACTTGAGTGTCTGGCAGTGCTGGTGAGGAGCTTAACACAGTGTTCAAAATTAACTTTTTGGCTCAGCTGCCAAGGTCTGGTTGGAAAAAAAAACCTCTCAACTCGAGGCGATTGTAGTCAAGAGAAAAATACATATATTTGACAACACTGAGTTCTCCTCTCTGCCTGACCAGGGTAGCCAGCGAGTAGTGATTGACACCTGCAGATTTATTATAATCAGGCAATAGACAATCTAAATGTCTGCCTGGATTGAATGGAGTTTGGATTTTTGGACTGAGATATGCAAATTTGTTGGACTTTGCCTGTGTAACAACGTCATTTAATCTTTGATATCGCTAAAAAATTGATAAAAATGTGAACAACCATTGTTTTTAATAATCTTTTTTACCAGGCTATATCTTCAATTTCTGCATAAAAAATGGAAACACAAGCGGTGACAGACAATGCATACTAGCGCCACCCTCAGGCCAAGCTGTCAACTTAGCTGATTGTGCAACATGTTCTCATCCTAACTCGTTATATACCGTCGCTTTGTCATGCCCCTTGGGTCACGCTGCGTGGTGTCACTCTATTTTCGGCATCAAAACCACTCTAGTTACCCTTTCCGTCATTTTAGGATTAGGCAACAAAACCACTATAGTTAGGTTTAGGAAAGAAATACATAGTTGGGCTTAAAACTACTATGTTTGTACAGTGAAAATGACACTGAAACAGATGCTTGTAGCGTAACGCACGGGATACAAACAGCGGTCTCCTGCATGAAAGCCCTGTGTTTGTTGGAACCATCCACCTCCTCTCCTGCTCGCCCGATGTTTGTCACATCACCACCCTCCCGGCGCACTTTCTATGTGTGTTTGCTGTTGCCACGGTTGGGTTTACATTACAGTAAATGGAACGCCCAGTGCGTTTCTTACTGGTGCTATAGGGTGCCTTATGCGGCGGTATCACACACAGACGGCCATGACAAAGCCTCAGTATTTGCCGCCCTGGGAATGAGAACGGGCTGGACTGCCACACAAGTTGCTCATTCAAGAAATAGCGTGCTGTCCAAAACTATATTTTGCTGTTTTATCATGAACTTATGATGGCACATTTTTTCATGAACACCTCAGGCCATCACCTTCTTTGACTTAATAAATCAGGCATTCCCAACCATATAATGAAACGATTAGCATTATGCTGATCCTGTAATACCTGAGCTGGTAAGATATTATTTTTATATATATTTAATTAGCGAGATCACTGATCCTTGTAAGACAAAGACAGGGAGCAAGGTCATTATCAAAGTTATGAACCAAATTTACTGCTGGTATAATTAATGCAACTTTTCAAGCGATCTTTGGCAAGAACACACAAGGGCTCATTTTATTATCCCGGGGCATTTGGGGAATATATCAGCATATTAAGTGGTTGACATTACAATTTATTATCAACACCGATTAGCATCTGTATCTCACAATACATTTGGAAGTCACGGGAGATGTCATTAAACTACCATTTGAATAAAAGCAAGGTGTAAAAAGTACCAGGGAGGAGGCTACATTAACATTGACTTCTCTCAACAGATTGCCTCACATTTCCTCTGGAGGTCTCATTAGTCACAGCGGAACTTCAACTGAAAGATTTTAAAATATGACAATTGTTGGATTTAGTTTACTTGGAAATGTGTTGCAGGCAAAAAAGCAAGGCGGTTTCTAACAAGCTATAACCTTTTCAATAGTCTGGTTTGATGCTACCATCAGGCTAATAAATAACTTTTGAGATTAAACAGTGAGCTGAAGTTCAGCTGAGTTTAGAGGTGCTTTTAAGTGTTTTTTGCCAATTAAAGCCACTCGTTGGAGTGATTCAAAATGATCAGTGCGACAGTTTGCTTCAAGTTGAAATCTGTCATGGTTTTAATATATTCTTACTATATCCATTATAGTCACAAGAATTGATCAGATGGTTACTGCAGTTTCTATTTATGAAGTTAAACATGTATAGTGTGCTGGTTAGACTGAAGATAATACAACATCCAATTGATAGCCTGTGATATCCCTGGTATACTGATATTCTATCTGACATTATGATCGTGTCAGCCACATTATGTTTGAGTGGGATTGTTATCATTATCACAAAAATGTACAAAAATACCTTTTGGCATGTGATGCCCACATGCATAATCTTGCCTGAAAAGCTCTGATTGGCTTGGCTGTTTTTTCAACTGTGTAATCTGCTGTCAACGAGAACAACACCAGACATACAGTACAGAGCACATATGGATTTGCTGTAGGTGTAAGCATGTACACATGTCTATTTATGTATGGTAATATATGTATGGTCTTGAATGTTTTTGTGCATATGTGACCACATGTTCAGTATATTGCATAACATGCACATGGGCATGCTGCCCTGTTTATTTGAATCGCTGAAAGATTCAGAGATGTGAACGGCAATTCAGAAGTCTGGAACCAGTCGCAGAATTTTAAACTTTTCAGGAACGAGGAATAACAGCCCAGGTTTGGCCTGATAATAGAGCATTTCTTTCCTTATCCAACTAATTCAGTTGTGCTATTTTCTACATGTAGTAATCTCTGCGGTGAAGAGCAAGATTGAGATTTCAAAACCTTAAAGGGAAACAGTCTGCAGACTTTAAGTATCTGTACATATTGCATTTTTCCGACTCGAAAAAGTGTGATTTTCCTACACGACATGTAGCCTACAGTCATACAACAATAATCCCTCTCAATCATTACTTATGACCCATTAGAAGTGTACAGTGTTGTCTGTATCTGCAGAGACCCTGCCCTCTGCCTGTATTTTCTTATTTTGCTGTGCTCAGGACTTTTCTGGGCATTAAACTCTTCAAAAACGTAGTGACCAGGTGCCAGATTGTAAGCACTCAAATGCAGGAGTAAGCTACGAAAATGGTGGACACACTGCTGAAAAACACAAATACAACGAGGCTTGTACCAAAACGAGAGTGAATCTGCCGTTGGGTTTCACCCGCTAACCCTCGTTGAGCCGAGGAGGCGGGGCCATCTTTGAATGTTGTGTTTACAAACCGACAAATCCTACCCTTTGTGATTTTAAAGACACATTGAAAATCACTGACAACATTTGTATTAAGCAGTGTTACAGAGCATGACCTTTAGACTCCGTGGTGAAATGAGACAAGAGTCTTGAAGAGCACAGACTGCAGACTGTGTCATCCGGAACAATAACGAGCAGCAGAAGTAAACACTCGATGAGTGAGGTAACCGCAAAGGAGCTAGTGGAGGGAGTGAGAGAGGAAGAGGAGGACACATTGGAAATGCCACTGGCGAAGACGAAGATTTTCTTTATAGTCGCATCTAGAAAACAAATGGACCTTCCAAGTCTGCACGGCTGAGGAAACTGTTTACACAACTTGCTTATGCGTGGCTAATGTAATAACTCACAGCCTGAATCAACCATATCGTTTCTCACATGTGCAGAGTTTGCTGAGATTAGAGCCCTTCCCAGTGACAAATGGTCCCTGTTTGGAATTCTACAGAATCAATAACTTGTAAGACGGAAGCTAATTTTCTTGCTTTTTCATCTATATTATCAACCGAGTTTGTCATCTGCATTTCATTAGGCCCCATGAAAACCTCTTTGATTGCAATATGTGAGAGATGAAAGAAAGTTAAATCAACACGTGGTCATGTGAGTAGAAGGCAGCTGTTTTCACTGTGCCACTTGTTCACGGCGGCGTGGAAATTGATTGGATTTGCCTCGCAACGTGTTGTTGAAACAAAGCTGTCAGTTGCCTGGGGACGCGCTGCGCTTTCTAACATCAATCAGTGACAAACATGCAGATATGCTTTAATCTAGTGAACTAGCAATGACTCAAACCAGGCTGCAGTCAAACCTCACTGTATTTCAAAAATACACCACTGGGAGATGGAAGACCTCGCATGAACTGCATGCGCATACATTAAGTATGATTAAAGCTCATACTGTATGTTTGGAAGTTTGGTTTTACTGGAAAGTAAAAGTATCCAGAGACAGAGAAATCCCGCCTGGATTTGGCCATGAATGTATAACCAAATTGTTCAGGGGCTCAAAGGAGGGCCCAAAGCCAAGCTTCAAAAGGCTCAGTCCTTCTGAAAAACTGAAGAAATAGCCTTCACATTCATGTTAAAGGTAAAAGATAAACATCATGTAACCTCCACTGTGAGTCAGTATCCTTGGGATGTTTAAGCCTTGTGTGTTTTTCAGTCACCATGCAATATAGGCATTTCAACTCTGTGTGTGGTTGCCAGGTAGGAAGAGGGGCTTTTAGACATCTGTACCCAAAGTCTGATTGTGTAATCCATCCAAGGATTTTGCAACTAATCTGCTGCTATAACAGCTTCCACTCTTCTGGCTTCAGGCTTTCCACATGATTTTAGAACCTAGCTGCCGGGATTTGTTGATTGATAACCGCTCACGTTGGCCAAGAAGGCCTGGAAAGCAGTTGACGTTCCAGTTCATCCTAAAGGTGTTGGATGGCGTTGAGGTCAAGGCTTTGTTCAAATTCTTCCACATCAAACTGGGAAAAGCATTTATTTATGGAGCTGGGAGGATACTAATATCATTGTTTGGTGTAGTATTAAGATTTCCCTGACTTGAAACTAAGGGTTAACCATGAATAACGGCCCCAAACCAAAGGTACAGAAGTGTATGTGAATATGGATGACATATAGTGTAGAAAAAACATCCACTGCAGCCAGTAGATGTGTTGTTTTCGGAAGTAAGGGTATGGTTAAAATAGCGGGCAGCTAGCTATATTAAAATGTCAATATCCCCTTCATGTTTCATCAAAGGAATCCTGGGAAATGTAGTAAATCCATAGACTGTATATCAGAAGTGGACATAGTTATCGTGACGTCACTCATTGCTTTGTGGATTAATGTTTTGAAGCCTCGAGTTCGGCATTTTGGCCATTGCCATTTTGTTTTTTGCAACCAGAAGTGACATGAGAGGGTGGAGCTAAGTACAACCAAACAATGAATAAGACATTTTTTGGTGACCAGAAATGTTACAATTGACTTTCATGAACTGAAAACACAGACAACTCCCAAACCGGACAACGCCGTGGTAGCGACCTGTCAATCACAAGGTAGCCCCGCCCTAAAGCATCCCCTGCTTTATGGTCTATCTGACTCTAAATGGGACCATA
>CAKAOI010052583.1:57751-99214 GCA_916701655.1 Sebastiscus albofasciatus
TTGTCATGGCCAAAATAATTCATGATAATGATATTATTGCAATATCTATAGAAAAAAAAAATGCAATCAGTCACATACTGTAGATATTTAACTTTGTTTATTGTTTCTTTTTTTCCAATTGTAGGGAGGTAGAGAGAGGGAGTCAACCATAACTGCACTTAAGTGTGATTTAAGAAGTGCTGGATTATTTACATAATATAATCATTTGTGTATTATTAAAAATATATATTTTTTTTTTTTTTAAATATCACGGTTATCGTCAATACCGTATATCGTGACAGCCCTAACCTAAAGCATAGCCTGCTTTATTGTCTATTTGCCTCTAAATGGGACCATAATTTACTAAATGCTGTATCAAAGAACACTTGAAACTAGTGATTGAGACCATAAACTCATGTTTACAATGTTTACTGAGGTAATAAATCAAGTGAGAAGTAGGCTCATTTTCTCATAGACTTCTATACAATCAGATTTCTTTTAGCAACCAGAGGAGTCGCCCCCTGCTGGCTGTTAGAAAGAATGCAGGTTTAAGGCACTTCTGCATTGGCTTCACATATTGCCGCTTCAGTATCACTGACTTTACTATAAAACATTTTATCCAAAATACCTTGGGATACACAAGGGACATTACAAATCTGACAGAGTATAGAGTCATTTACTAGGCAGCATCAATTTGACTTTCAAAGTGTTACCCACAGTGTGTCTCTGCTGCTTTAGAGAAACCTCTACTCACCTACAAAAAAATCACATATGAAGTCCCATTTCCAGCACCAGCACTCAGACAGTCAGAGTCACACTCCACTACAACAGCTCACATCTCTGCCAATTTTCACTTCTGCTCTTTTCACTTTTCCTCCCCCTCATAAACTCTATTTGTCTGTCTGTCTTGTCTGTCTGTCTGTCTCCCTGAAAGCAGCTTCATCACAGACTCTGGCTTCCCCTAAATCAGTTGTGATGGTGCACTTTATCATCCCCCCACACACTAATGGAGGGAGAGAGAAAGAGATAGACGGGGACCAATTAGCATCTCTGTGCCAGACTGAAACCCCAGAGAGTCTCGGGTCGTCTCTGGGTTTTTTATTATGCAGTAGATCTCGATCCTTTCATGGAACTTGATTTAGCTCAATTCGAGAAAACTCAAAACTTCCTCAAAGAAAAGAAAAATATTGAAAAACTATAATTTCATACTTTTTTCAGGAGCTGAAGAGCTTCACCTGTCAATCGATGCCAAGTGTTTTACAGCAAGAGTGTAGCTTGAAATGTGTTGGAATATTTACTGATTATACTTCTTACTTGACACTATTACCAACCCCAGCTATGATGCGATTCAAACCTTTCAATTAAATAGTTCACTCAAAATGGAAGTTATTAAATATGCCAATATCTTATTTTAAACCCATGTTCCCTACATAGGTCATTGTTTTATCAAATTCTTTGAAAATGGTGTAATTTTTTCACTGAAAAAGGAACAAATTAAAAATTTCTCTCTGACTAAATTCCTGTTTTTAAAATGTTTTTTTCTTTAAGTTTTATTTACCAACTTTGTTCCCTTTCTAGGACACTAAATGCATGGGGGGATTTGAGATTCAGCAGTCAAACAGCAACGTTTTCAATGCAAAAAATGCTTTTTGGAAGCTAACTCCTAATTATTAGACAGTGTTCAGCAAGTTTCAAGGTTAGGTTTAGGCATAAAAAGGTTTCAGTCAAATGTTAATGCAGTTATGTCTTGTGTGTCAAGTCACTTTTTCCAATATTAAACCAAGGCCATGAGCATTCCCTAGAAAGAGCACCGCATCAAGCTGTTCTCATACACCATTCGTAGCTTTACGTATGAAAAGTAATGCACCATATTTTGTATATCCACAAAATCAATTTGTATGTAATCCTGAACCAAGGAAGTATAAAGAGCGACAAATGCCGCAGAGGGAGGAGGTTGTGGTGGATGATTGGGTCAAGAAACACCTGGCTTTCAACCAGGAGTCTGGTGTTCGTGTCCCGTGTGAAACCAGAAGTCAATATTGATTTATTAATCAAGTAACTTCCATACTTAAATAACGTCACTTCCATAAGTTATTTTAACCCAAACCATGATCTTTTCCTAAACCTAACTAAGTAGTGCTGTTGCCTAAACCTAACCAAGCTGTTTACTGTGAAGATGGAAGTTTATTTTGAAAAGACTGTGCATGTAATGAACGGAAATTGACACGTGTTGCTGGACATTTTAAGGAAAACGCATACAAAAAGATGATTAACTTTTCGTAAGATATCATACGAACCATTGTATGAGGATACGTTCACCAAATGCCTCAATGTAACCATGAAACACTTTAATAATGCTTCAGTTGTTTTTGTGCCCAAACCCAATCTTGATAGCGGCGTCAAATCAGAAAATGCTCTTATGAATCATTTTTATAACAGTCTTTTGTAATGATTGTCTTTGTCTTAAAAAAAAGACCATATTTTCTCATTTAGTTTAGAAGCCTTGTTGGCATGAATATGCACTGCAGAGAATATACGCATTGTAAAACAAAGTGCAAACCAGCATAATATCATTTCATATCATGATGATATTGTGTTTGTAATAAGTAGCCAGGTTCAGGCCCTCATCAGCAAAGTTGATTGCGGGCAGTGGAAGGCAGAATTAGCACAACAGGCAGAAAACAATAATAACAACTGGAGAGAAAATTGGTATCAAACCTGTTGAACTCTCTGCCACTTATCTGCACACAGAATAATTGACAGATTGCATATGCAACAACATTCGACATCAGAAAAATAACCCCACAATGCCTGGAAAACAACATTCCCGAAGCGTTTCATTATCCTCTGATTCTCTCTCTGGCTGTGAAAAGATAAAAGTTGAATTAATCAAAAACAGCATCAGAGCTAAAAATGGAACATGACTGACGCACATGCAAATAGTAAGATAAGATGTAACCTTCACAACCAAGTAAACAGGAATCTAAAGATCAAAATGAAATGTTCTGTGCTGCAGCCGAACACATTTCTCCCTTTTTTTACGTTTAGATATCTTCCCTTCCTCTCACTTTGTTCTTTTTCTAACTTCTATTCTCATCTCTTTTTCACCCTTTCGCTTATTTCTCTCATCTCCATTCCTCTCCGTCTTTTTCACCTCCCTTTCTCTACCTCTCTGCGTGTAAATTTTGAATACATTAGTGTGTGGTTGAGTTCACACAAATTAGAAAAATGAAAGTATGTGCTCCAAAACATGGGGACTACATGTATTTTGTTGCACTTGATTCAACCAAAACAAGAGCACCAGCTATCTCTTGCACACACAATATAATAAATCACGGCTTTGAAATATTTATGACTTGCAAGGAACCATCCATTTAGCACTTTTGGACTAGTTTTGTGGCTGCATATCTGCTCCTGTTGCAGTTTATTCTCTTTCTTTGGATTTGTTTTAGAGTACAGGGAAGTAAAGAAAGATGAGTGTAAATATGAAAGGGCTGACTAATTTTATCTTTGCTATATTCTTTTTTATTTTGTTATTTTCAGAGTTAATGTTAATGTTAATACTTATAGTAGAAAGACATAGGGAGACAACCAAACAGTAAACATGCTGTAAAACCAAAACACAACCCTGTCTGTGACAAAATTACATTCCTCACAACTAAACTACTTTCTCAGTTATGCTTTAAGGGAAATATATTTTCTCCCGGATTACAGCCGCAGTTTCAAACAGTATTAAACACGTGGTAAACATTGTAAATTGAAACAAAGCAAAACGCTACAAAACTACTTAGTTAGGGTTAGGCAACAAGACTACTCGGTTAGGGTTAGGCAACAAGACTACTCGGTTAGGTTTAGGCAACAAGACTACTCGGTTAGGTTTAGGCAACAAAACTACTCGGTTAGGTTTAAGCAACAAGGCTACTTGGTTAGGTTTAGGCAACAAAAGTACTTGGTTAGGTTTAGGCAACAATACTACTTGGTTAGGTTTAGGCAACAAAACTACTCAGGTTTAGGCAATAGCACTACTCGGTTAGGTTTAGGCAACAAGACTACTTGGGTTAAGTTTAGGCAACAAGACTACTCGGTTAGGTTTTGGCAAAAAGACTACTTGGTTAAGTTTAGGCAACAAGACTACTTGGTTAGGTTTAGGCAACAAGACTACTTGGATTAAGTTTAGGCAACAAGACTACTCGGTTAGGTTTTGGCAACAAGACTACTTGGTTAAGTTTAGGCAACAATACTACTTGGTTAGGTTTAGGCAACAAGACTACTCGGTTAGGTTTTGGCAACAAGACTACTTGGTTAAGTTTAGGCAACAATACTACTTGGTTAGGTTTTGGCAACAAGACTACTTGGTTAAGTTTAGGCAACAATACTACTTGGTTAGGTTTAGGCAACAAAACTACTTGGTTAGGTTTAGGCAATAGCACTACTTGGTTAGGTTTAGGCAACGAAACTACTCGGTTAGATTTAGGCAACAAGAGTACTTTGTTAGGTTTAGGCAACAAGACTACTTGGTTAGGTTTAGGCAAAAATACTTGGTTAAGTTTAGGCAACAAGATTACTTTGTTAGATTTAGGCAACAAAACTACTTGGTTAGGTTTAGGCAACAACAGTCCTTAGTTTTTTATGCTCACTTTGACTTGAAGAACAAATGACTGCACTGTGAGACATCTACATTTTTTCAAATTAATAGTCAACACCTTCCTTTCCCTAAACGTTTGTCTTTAACAACAATTTCACAAGTGAAACAGTTTCGCCACAGAATCCATTGAAAATCTCCATGCACGATGATGAGGACTTCTAAGAAAGCTTTTCTAAAGATTTGTTCTTAATTGAAAAGAAAATTAAGTGTAGTGTTCAAAATAATTAGAGACAGTGAATGTATATAAATGAGGATCAAGCTTTTCTTTTCTTCTTTCTCTTTTCACAATATTTCATTTATTCATTATTTTCTTCTTTTTGTTTTATTATATCTTTGTTTTGTTATGTATCTAGGCTGTTAGGCCTGCTGATGTAAGTTGTGTGTTTTGTGTTTATCATGCAGCATCGGTTTGATTTTGTATTCTGGTCTGTTCTAGTATTATTTATTTTTTTTTCTTTCTCGTTGGGACTCTCCGGCATGCCGAAGCCTTTCCTCCTTGAATACATCTCAATTATTTGTATGCAGACTTGAAGGTGACAACGAAGGTCACTCTGTATTTCCACGGTAGATGTAACTTGCTTCTCTTGCTTCTCATCCATACCTTATTCTACCTTTGAAAGAGTCGTATATTCACATTTGAGAAGAGGAGGGGACACGTTGAGGATGTTCTATAACTCTCGCCTGTCGACTCTGTTGATTGTATTTTCCCGTCAGTGAACCTACATCCACACTGTGTTGAGCAGAGACACTCACATGGGTGAACCCAAGGCCATCTTCCTCCCACTCAGTAAGCGACCCTTGGCTGCTGAGTATGATACATGCTGGATGAGCTCCGGTGCCCTCTATTTCTATTCTTTCCACCCCCAGTCCTCCTCTTTCTCTTTCCCTCTCTGCCCCCACGTCCCCCCCTCTCCATCTGTTAGTCAGATGAAAAATTGGAGAAACATTGTTCTCACCATTTCCCATAACCCAAAATAGACCTGGCCTACTAAAATGGCCCCTTCTTCACCTTCCCATTGGAACTGAGACAAGAATATCTCCTTGGGAAAAAAAAAAGTAAATCTCCTTTTCTCTAGTTTTTCTTTTAAATCTTATAATTAAATAACTGGAAAATGTTTAACATTTTGTGGTTATTTCATGGTGTGCAAGTAGGCATACTTTGAACAAACTCATTTTACCATTATAATAAAGCCACTAATATCAAAAGCTAGTAATCACTGTCACATGGACAATAGACTATTATTATAAAATCAGCCCCGTCTCCTAATAATTACATTCCCATACAACAAAACTGCATTGTGAATTACGTTTGGAGGAAAACGTATTTTGTCACTGAATACATTTGTTTTTTACGCATCACTCTGTTTGTAATGATAGTCGGAAGGGTCAAACAAACACAGGACTTTCACCCAGGAGACCGCTGTTTGTGTTCTGTGTGAAACTATTAGTCAATCTTATTTTATTTTACGTCCGTAGCTCAATAGCGTAACAAACGTAGTCATTTTAAGCCAAACCGTGATGTTTTACTAAACCTAACCAAATAGTTGTGTTGCTTAAACCTAATGCGGTAGTTTTGTTGCATTTTTTGTTTTGTTTTGTTTCAATTAGCAACATTAACCACGTTATGTTTCCCTCGAAACGTAATGAGAATGCAGTTTAGTTGTATGGGAATGTAATTTTGTAGGAGACAAGATTGTATAAAATACAACATAAATAGGCCTGGGTAGACAGATGGGTTGATTAAAATAGAAGTATCTGAGACAGATGACTAAAAAGTGCAGCAAAGTGAAACACCTCCTGTGTAGACATGCCGTGTTATGTGTAGGTGGTTTTGTCAGAATAAAACCAAACCAAACCAATAGTTAAAACATTTTTAAAATAGTCTGTTATTGAACATTATGGCCTTGACTTTATGCTAATATGCCAAAGTTCAAGTAAAGTAAAAAAAATGAAAAGCATAAAAATGCAATTACTGTTGTTGTTGTTGTTGTTGTTGTTGTTGTTGGCATAAGTCTTTATGCCGGATGCCTGATGTAAACCCCCTTGGGGGGGGATACATGTTTTTGGTAGAACATGCGACATGCAAACTCCACCCAGACTGGGCATCCTAAAAAAACAATAATTAATAAATTAAAAAAATTAAAAAAGCTGGTAGAATGCTTTCTAAATCAAAAAAAATATGAATCAGTAAATCATGCCTACTTAAAATGATTATAAAACAGCCTGTTATAAATTCTCAAAGAGCAGAAAATGTTGGCACCATAATACCAGCAGCAGACTAACCACCACATCAGCAAAAACTGTGTGTGAATCTAAGCAAAATCCTATTTCCAAATGCTCAATAAAAAGTTCCATTGAATTATTCAATAAATACTCCTTAAAGTCAGAACAAGGAGGCGAAAAGCCCTCGTAAAAAGGTTAATTCCTCACTCTGACAGACACACATAGACGCACACATATACATGCTCACTCTGGCATACACTCATACATATTCACCACCTGCAGTGCAGAAGCAGCGGACCTAATCTCTGCCACATACTGTTGGGTGTAACACGGCATGAAAGATGCATGCACGACATTTTGGAAAGAGGTGACACCCCACGAGGGAATGACTTTCAATCTGCTTAGTTCGGATCGGTTCATCGTTCTTTTTTAAAAAAAGTAGTAGATTTGTCTCTGCGGGAGCTGCAGAGTTTGAATGTGAAGTGAAGGTTGTTCTGTCGGTCCAGAACTGAGCCCTTATGTGCTGCTTTAAAAAGAATCCAGTTCTATCAGCCGAGCTCTGATGGGTTTTAATGGAGAGGGAAGGTTATTTTGTGGTTTCTAACTAGGTTTTGCTGAGTAATGAAGGTCATTCTGTATATCTTCTCTGTGAAAAGCCATGGAGCTTTATCTCTGAATTGCAAATAGGAATGACTGTGGAATTAAGGTCACCCTGTGGGTCCATAATAATGTGCTGTAATGTTAAAATGAATTGAGTACTTTTCCCGAGGACCTAAATCTGTTTGGCGGGTTTAAATTGAATCCATTGTTTATTCCTAACAGGAAAATATCTAAATCAGTCCAAACATATTTCTATGCTAATGACAACAGCTGACAGGAGGAAAACTAAACTGCTTTTAGCTGTATTTTTGTATCACAGCTCAGATAAAATGGTCTCAAGACAGTAGAAATCTATGATGGGGATCACTTACGGCAATGGGGCAAATTACCAACATTGTTTTACACCCAGATCTCAAAAGGTGGTGACACATTTCATAAATAATTGTCACTCACACATTCGCTTTTGCTGCTACTTAGACACTAATTGTTATTTCATTATTTCAGGTTTAACCTCAGGTTCGCTCTAATCAGAATCCTGCTTGGCTTCAACAATAGTAATAATAACTAAATAATAAAGTAGAAATATTAATTATAGGATACATTCAAATGTTTCTAAATCAATCTTAAAATAATACCATGAGTACATTGGAAGAGTTATTGGCTGCTGTAATCACTCCTCCTCTTCATTCTGGCCATAAAGAGATCCCTTCTCTGCTGGAAGAAATAAAGTCCACAGTCCTTGTTCCGAGCAAAATGCATTGTAAAGGTCAGCCGAAGGTAATGTGAGGATTCAGCACTTTGAGTCAGACAAATCATGATTTTGTATTAAGATTTAGCACCGTATTAAAACAGAAAAACATGAACTCGTTCTTCAGGGCAGCTCATTTTGTCTCTGAAGCATAAAGGTTCCATTATGCAGTTGCGATCATCATGTTTAAAGCTGTTTTAAAACTACAGTATGTTTGGAAATTGGACTTTTGCCCCTCTAGTGCTTTTAGCAACAAATGATACTGTGGCAGACGGCAATGCACGCTGCTGTGTCCCCATGTTAGTCTGAACTGGGTTTTAGTCTGCACCAATTTCTACTGGGATTGTTCAATTTTATGTAAACTTGGATAATCTGAAAAACACCAAAGGGTTATTCTCCAGCTTATAAAACCATATTGCAGATGCAAGGTGGCTTTCCAATAAGATTACTTTTATTACAGCCATCGTAGAGCAACCTCGTGGCCTGATGGGTGGGGTGTGCATGCCATATAACTACACAATGTATTCTCATACAACGATTCGTATATCTTAAAAATGTATATTTGTTTGTGCATATTTCTATGAATGTGCAGAAACGCGTGTCAATTACCGCTCGTTTCATGCAGGTTTAGGAAAACTTGGTTAGGATTAGGTAACAAAACTACTTAGTTAAGTTTAGGAAAAGTTTGGGTTTAGTAGGGTTGGGTTAAAATAACTCTGGAAGTGGGGTAAATTTATGTAAGTTATGTGACTTCCTGGGTCATGATTTCGCGGATTACATACAAATTGATTCCGTGGCATATACGAATTACAGTGCATTACTTTTCATAGGTATAGCTATGAATGGTGAGAACAGCCTGAACTGCAACATCTATAAGGAGACCTTTATTGCATGCCATACGCCCTCTCTTCCTACCCCCATATTTCCTGTCTGTGTCTTTCTGCCACAGCCAAATTGAGGTAAAAATGCTCAGAAATAAATCTTTAAAATTATCCAATTTAAAGACGTCACATTGGTATGTTGACATACTGTGTACTCCGCCAGTGCTTAGATTCTGGTGGTCAACTGGTAGCCTTTATTGAAGCTCGGCATGCACTATGTTGTCTGTTTTGTTATTCAGAAGTTCAAAAATATACTTTTTTTTTATTGTTAGACATACAACATGTATAAAACAGGTTTGAAACCTACTGCAAGACCTGTGAGACTTGGCCTTGAGCAGACACATTATCACATTAAAAGGAACTGATTTTACCATTATGATTGGGCAAATTGTAAAAATTGACAGTAGAAACTCTCAAAAAGTAGAGTTTCAGTTGAAAAACATACATGCAGGTTATTGTGGATCCACTAATCACAGGTGAAGCACAGGAGTAAATGAGGAAACTGAATGCTCAGCTGTACTTTGCTTTGTGTCCATCAGTTAAATGAACCTCTTTACATGGTAGCTAACATCCGCCAGAATACAGCATCAACTGCAATCTGGTGACTCTGGAAAGATGTGTCCATTCCATTACAGCAATGACCAACAGACACACACACGCCCACTCATACATCTCTCTATGATGGTCCAATTAAAGTAATGCTTTCTGGCGTAATGTGCTGCCCCTACTATATTGCAAAATGAAACAATAAAACAAGAATGATGTTTTTGCCCAAGACAAACACATCTTTTGCTTGGCTGTAAACCGCCTCAGCTCGGCCAAGTACTTTTGGGCTGCCAGCGAATCTGTAGCTTGAAGGCCAACGTAAACATAAAACTTGAAAAACAGAACCCACCGGCTTGTAACATTTATAGGCCAGTACCCTGGCTCCGAAAAAAAAATGTAATGAACAATAAATTATTGGACAGATGTAGCCTTTGCCCTGCCAAAGTCCAACATTTTTACTACAAGCCTGCAAAACTGTAGCTGAACTTTCATGTTACCCTCAGTGGTGATTGGGAAAGTCAAGGCTGGCCTTCTTTAAGATGCCATAAAGTTCATTCAGACACGACTGAGCTGGAAAAGATTACTTTTCTCTCACAGTATACTTGTTTAATTTTACTGTGTAGACTTTTTTTAAATCACTGAAACTCTGTTGCTAAGACAGAGCTTGGTTCTACGTTTATTTCCTTTTAGTGAGTTCAATACTAGGAAAAACTTCAAACTTAAGTGTCAAGATAAAAAAAGGTATTATCAAAATAATTATACAGGCTTTTCTGTAATACAACACATATACACAATATGTTGGAAAACTCCATTTATTTCAACACAATTGAGACTGTCCTCACCCCAAAAACGACCCCATAGGTTGTTTGTACAAGCTTTGTATTACGGCAATATTTAAAGGAGGAAGTCAGGTAGTATATAGAGCGACGAAGTCCGCGTAGAGAGGAGGTCGAGGGGGGATGGGTCAAACAAACACAGGACTTTCACCTAGGAAACCACTCCTCGTCTCCCGTGTAAAACCAACAGTTGAGTTATTGCAACTTACATGTGTAAGTAACTTACTTAAGTTACGTCACGCACGTAACGTGGGTTAACTTATGTACGTCACTTAAGTAGTATTGTTGCCTGAACCTAAACCAAATTGCGATTGTTTCACAACGCTATAAGTTTAAAGTGGGTTTAGGTAGGAGGACGTGTCGATCTCCAGCCACTGGTAGGAGCGCTAGTTTGCACTGTAAAAAAAAAAAAAACAACGGAAAAATACTGTCCATTAATTAACATAAATAAACTGTAAAACCCCCCCCCCAGTAATTATCTTTATATAATTAGCCTTTATTACTGTAATTTTACAAGAAATATTTTACTTTTAACATATATTTATTGTTAGAAGTCATACACCGTAAATCTAAGACCATTTACATATAAATCACAAATGAAACATGTCATTTTTAAAAAACATTTCTGTCATTTTGAAATACAGACAAAAAATGTAAAATCTATTGAAAAAAACTGTAAAAAAAAAAAAAATCTTTTTACAGTGTGGGTCATATTACAGGTTAGGGACAGACAACTTATGTGGCCGTATGGGTTGGAGAACAGTGCGTCATCATATAGGCTTTTTATAAATATAGGATGTTGAATCTCATTAAAATGGGCTGAAACCTTCAATGAAAAAGTGCCCTGGAAAACTAATACAAGGTAAATCATTCATATATAAAATAGAACTTGCCGTTCACAGTGATTCTCTCTTTCTATATCAACAACAAAATAAAAATAATAAACCCAGGGACGTTTGTGACAAACCTTTCTGTATGTTATCCATAGCCCTGTACCTCCTGGCTCTATAATATCACTGTGGCTGGCTACTCATCATCAGCCAATGTAAAGCTATACCGCAGGGACCTGCACGGGGTTGTGTGGTTATAGCAGTGAACTGTATCCATAGCAACAAGCGTCATCATGTTCCCATTAACAGGGCACTAATGACCCATCTATACTAGTTTATATCTGTTGCAGGAGGGAAAGCATGAAAGAGGAAGCTACACCACAGACTACAGTTCAGAAAGCAGAAGCTAAAAACATTTAAAACAAATCTATAATTGAACTGAATGCACAACTATTTAAAGCTGATGCTTGTAGAATTTGTAATTCTATGACTTTGTGGTCCCATAATGTGAGTGTGAGTATACATCCATAGAAACAGAATGGGTATTGCCATTTGCAGCATCTTCTTCCTTATCAAACACAGAAGAATAAATAATCAAATGATCTTCTTGTCATCTAGTGGTCACTCAGACATTAATACAATTAGCTATGAGGAGAATGTTAATAAATATGAAGGGGATGGGATGGATGGAAGGCAACTATCTTAGCGATGTATCGCTACTCCACTTATGCTCCCTACAAATTGAACTCGTCACATAAAACTTACATTGCACTGACAAAGTTCTTCTTCTTTTGGAGTGCTGCTAATTGGCACTCCATTCAATGTTGCATATCACTATAAATATTTTGCAAACAGTATATAACAGTGCTCATATAGTAGCTCCAATTCCAGCCGCTCAGCAAAGAAGACAGTTCAGAATGAATTTCCTGCCCTCCAGTTTGAATTTTCAACATTATTCTTGCAACAAAGCTAATAAATGCCCGAGTGACTGAATGTTTGAGCCTCTTCTGATCAAGAACTGCGATACTGTATGTAGTATGACCTGATTCTGGACTGTGGACATACCTGCTGGGTTTGTTTGACGTGTCAGGCTGTTCTCATTCACTATTCGTACTTACACCTATGAAAAGTAATGCACTATTATTTGTATATAACCTTTGTAATCGTGAGCCAAGATGTGCAGGGCTACTGGCAGAGTCCACACAGGGTGGAGCTCATGGTGGATGGATGGGTCAAAAAACACAGGACTTTCACGCAGGAGACTGGTGTTTGTGTCCTGTGTTTTATTAGGTAATGTACGACTTACCTAACTTATGTAACAAACATGCTTATTTTAACCCAAACCACAATCTTTTCCTGAACCTAACCAAGTAGTTTTGTTGCCTAAACCTAACAAAGTAATTCAAATGCATTTATTTTGACCCAAACCATGATCTTTTCCTCAACCTAACCAAGTAGTTTTGTTGCCTAAACCTAACCAAGTAGTTCAAACGCACTTATTTTGACCCAAACCATGATCTTTTCCTCAACCTAACCAATTAGTTTTGTTTCCTAAACCTAACCAAGTAGATGAAATGCATTTATTTTGACCCAACCACAACGTTTTCCTGAACCTAACCAATTAGTTTTGTTGCCTAAACCTAACCAAGTAGTTCGAATGCATTTATTTTGACCCAAAACACAACGTTTTCCTGAACTTAACCAAGTAGTTTTGTTGCCTAAACCTAAACAAGTAGTTCAAATGCACTTGTTTTGACCCAAACCACAACATTATCCTTAACCTAACCAAGTAGTTTTGTTGCCTAAACCTAACCAAGTAGTGTTGTTTCCTAAACAGGTTCTGTGCAGGCGTATTGTTTGCTCCTGTTTCTGGACATTCGTAGGAGAATGCACAAAAAAATTACTTTTCGTAAGATATCTGTCGCGGGGTTCTATTTCAAAACTCTGTACAACATGAAAAACACTGGCGTAGTTGAAAGATGTTATATTAATCCCTTTTATTAAGCCGGCCTCCCAAAGTGCAATCAGTGCTTAATATTTACAAAAAGTGAAAAATAGAAAATAAACTATGTACAAAAATCAAATAACACCGAAAATTGAGTTCTTCAATAACTCCATGCTTCTTTTTCAGAACAGGCAAAAACAATCAAAAAATACAATCTATATGTTACCTTCCTGAGTGTTACCTTCTCTGTCAACACTTCAAGATCAGACTGAATTCAGCTGGCCAAGATGACCCCCTTTTAAACCAATAGCCCCTCCCCTGGGCGTATTACTTACACAGAAAACTACAATTAACCACATTCTTCATCATAGAAGATATTTATAGCCCCTTTAACCGAAGCATATTTTATATATAAATTATATACCTGTGTCTAAACATTCCCCCCAACCAAAACAAGTTAATTTGCAACCAAATCATAATTAAAAATAATAAACATATTTATACTGATCACATGATCTCAAAAAAAGCGCGAGGGCACCCTTTTTAACGGGGGGATTTGTTACGGCCCTGTTTCGCCTGTCAAACCCATGAAGGGGACATGACAGGATGGACAGGCAGCGTTTCAGCTACTGGTGAGTGAGAATAATGTTTGCGTGAATATATGCGTAAAGGAAACAGCAGAACAGTCAAGTGCGCACCTTTGGTCGCACTACTGACAAACAGTTTAGGGGAGAGGGATGTGTCGCGGTGTGTTTTAACTACGGAGTGAATCAGGAAGGGAACGGAGAAATGTTTGGCGCGTGTTTGTGTGTGTGCGTGTGTGCCTGCGGCGCAGCGGAGAAATGTTGGTGTGTGTGGCCTGAGGTGATGTGTGTGCGCTGCCCACAGTCAGTGACGGCTACTCCGTCACAATATCATATGAGCTGAAGTGAGGATATGTTGGTGTCATACAGGACATGCTACCTAAAGTCAAGCCATTGAATATACTGCATGTATGGATAATATAAAGATGCTGAATTGGCTACATAGCAAACATTAGTTACTGCAGTTCTACATCCATAACATTAGTAGGAATTGTCACAGAAAGATGCAGTGTTCTTCAAGTCGAGGTAATTCCAATGTGTCTTTAACTTGTGTAAAACAGGTTTGTATTTGACTTTAATGGTGCCAGTAGCCTGAACATATTGACAATCTACCAGCAAAGTTAGCAGGCTGTGCAGTTAAAGTTTGTCAGCACATGGAAACTGTTACCTAAGCTAGTGAACATTAGCTATTGCATCAGTCACTCTTTGTAACATCAAAGGTTTGTTTTGCTTTACTGTAGATGATCACAGTTGCATTGTCTTCACAAATGCCATTTTTAAACAGCTTCAAACTGTTTATTTGCACGATCTCGGATGTTCACCCTCTCTTCAGAGATCCATAAACACATAGAATGAACCCATTTACGTAGCGATGTGGTCTAAATCTTTTATTTGTTCTTCCACCCAGTGTATTATGCTATATCTAAATTAATTAGACAATGTTGCTTTGCCATGCTGCAGTCTTAAATGCGTCAAATAAACATTTGCATAAATCCAGCCTCCACATCAATGCATAATTATATACTCACAATGCAGTTTTGCTGATGCAACGCAGACCCAATCGTTGCCTGTCAATTACCTCTCCACTTTTACTTATTTCTGTCTTTAGTGGCTGTAGGTTGTGATTCCCCTTCTCTCTGTGCTCTCGGAGCCTCTCTGGCTCGCGGTTATCAGTCATTTATTCTCTAATCTCTCTGTCCAGGAGCAGCCTTGGTCTGGCTCCATATGGCAGAGAGCTGAGGTGGCAGCTGGCCCTTTATCACAGCACAGAACCCGGCCAGGTTACACACCAACACATACCGGGAAAAACACACGCATGTACACAGAGACGGTGCAGATCAGCACCTGTACTCCTGCAGGCCCTAGCCAGATTACACACTGTGTGACAAACACACACATGCAGTATAAAACGTACATGGAGAACAAAAACACAAGTTGTACAGGCCTAACACAAGAATTAGTGCACATACAAATCACAGAAAACTGGCACAGACACCCGTGGGAGAAGATAGACACATGAACACAGACAAAAAGGAATTAGAAAACAATATATTAGACTGGGGTATGAACACAGATTTTGCGAGTAGGAAGCACAAAACAAATCCAACTGTAATCAAGATGTAAGCTATGAGAAAGCACGCAGGGAGACAGTCGTACACTTTGACCACAGAATCCTGATTTCATGCACAGTCAGTTGAAAATCTGCCTTCACATTTCTCTGCAGCTCTGTCACTCTCGCCCCTCCATCAAAGGTTTCTCTTTGCATTTCGTTGAAGAGGGTACAGCTGTTGGAAGTCGAGTGCCTTCTGTGGTTGCCCCCTCTCTGTCATTTCGAGCAGCTCCACATTGTTCAAAGTGATGCACTGCTCTTGTTGTCTCGGTTAGACTGCACGTCCTTTGTCAGTCCTGCAGTTTGTTAAAAATCCTTAGAAAAGGGGGACACATATATTCTGGCCCATGGTATCATTTAGAGACCAGGAAAATACAGCCTCAGTTTATTAGATTAAAATGACTTAATAACAAATTACCTCAAAAGCTCACTAATTAACGTGTCATATCTTGTTTCTTTAATATTTACGATAAGTGTAATGACAAGCTGTTTTACCAGGAGTTGTTTGCCGGACCATTTCTTGGCTTGGAGCAGTTGCCAGGCAACCATCGGAGGCTCCAGGAAATTGAGAAAAGGGTTCATTGAATTGAATGTTGAATCCCAACTCCTTTTTCACAGACAAAAAGAAAAGGTAAATAGTTTCCCAACTATTAAAACATCTATAAAGAGTTAATGCTCTCTGGCACATATGAAGGTAGTTTAGCAGTTAAAAGGAGCATTTCATTTCTATCCAGTGCAAACTCCTCTTTTGGTGATTTTTACATTTTCAAATCAGTTAAAGAATTTCATGCTCTTTTTTGGGGTGTTCATCGTCATCACCGTCATCTTCAACCGCTTATCCAGGGTCGGGTCGCGGGGGCAACAGCTCCAGCAGGAGACCCCAAACTTCCCTTTTCCCGGCCACATTAACCAGCTCTGACTGGGGGATCCCGAGGCGTTCCCAGGCCAGTGTGGAGATATAATCTCTCCACCTAGTCCTGGGTCTTCCCCGTGGCCTTCTCCCAGCTGGTCGTGCCTGGAACACCTCCGTAGGGAGGCGTCCAGGGGGCATCCTTACTAGATGACTGAACCTCCTCAGCTTGCTCCTTTCAACACAAAGGAGCAGCGGCTCTACCCCGAGTCCCTCATGGATGACTGAGCTTCTCACCCTATCTCTAAGGGAGACGCCAGCCACCCTCCTGAGGAAACCCATTTCGGCCGCTTGTACCCGTGATCTAGTTCTTTCGGTCCTGACCCAGCCCTCATGATTATAGGTGAGAGTAAGAACGAAGACTGACCGGTAGATCGAGAGCTTTGCCTCCCGGCTCAGCTCTATTTTCGTCACAATAGTGCGGTAAAGCGAATGCAATACCGTCCCCGCTGCTCCGATTCTCTGGCCAATCTCACGTTCCATTGTCCCCTCACTCACGAACAAGACCCCGAGGTACTTGAACTCCTTCACTTGGGGTAAGGACTCATTCCCTACCCGGAGTAGGGGTAGGGAATGGGGGTGTTTCAGCACCTTTTGATTTGAAGAACTGCACCTGACATTCATGCTTTTCATTGATAAAGTTGACTGTTGTTTGGAGGGATATAACATTTATAATCATGTCATTTTTGTGTGACCTTGGAACGTTTTAAAACTCGTGTTGACAGACCTCCTGATAGTTCATCAGGTAAAAGACCTCAAAGCTGAGTCGTCTCCACATCCTCCTGGAGGCTGACATGACTACTTCCTCCAAGGCGTCGGCTCTTATTTATAATCAATCCACTCATGAATCTAGCCTGCTCCAGTCTTGTCACATTGACTGCTTTGTGTAATGGATGGGGCCGAAGCTGAATCATCCAGCGGTCTAATGTATTATCAATTACTTGATTTCTGCCCGCTCTCGGTCAGATGTACTGATACAGTGCGGGTTGGACAGTGAAAGCTCCATAGTCCTGACTGTCAATAGAGCTCAGCTAGAGGCCAAACTGACATCACTCATCTAATGTAATGTATGTGGTGAGTTAGGACTGAAGACACACTGTGTAAGGGCAGCTCATTAATCAGGTCCAATAATCTACTGTGTTATCAATAAGTTGATTGCTGACTGGCCTGAGCCACGTCTATTGATGCAGCAGCGAGTTTCTTATCTAATGTGTAATGAATGGGGAGAGCGTGTGCGTGTGTGTGTGTGAGGGAAGTACACAGTAACATGAGTAGTCCATCATTTGTAACACTGTTCTGGATTTAAGTGCATTTACAGCTGCAGTGATGTAAGCTCATTAGAAGCTGCATTAATAGAAGTAAACACAACATGCAATATACTATAACCACGAGGAGAAATAATTTCTAGGACTGGAAAGCAATCCAGAAGCTGCTCCTCATCATGAGACAAAATGTTAATCCAATCTTGTTTCCCTTTAAATGCACAATGAACAAAATGGCTTTTAACTTTACATATTGTTGTGGTAAACATGAGAGAATAACAAAGTGGTTTCTCCATTTTTCCTTCATTCATTAAATTGCTTCTCTGTTTTTGTAATGAGCGTTACGGTCTGTCCTGATCGCAGGCCGTGTTTGTCTTTTCCAGCTTCTCTTTCTTTAGAGGTACAGTGTGGGGGATTTGGCGACATGTGGTTGCAGATTGCAACCAGCTGAGTTCCCCTTCACTCACTCCTCCCTTTACAAAAACTACGGTAACGTGAGCCGCCAAGTGGAAAACCGTGGCTACACTGTTCGCCATCCTGATCATAATAGCACTACTTTAGGAGCAACGGATGTCAGACGGCGGAACGCGGTTACAACAGTGTCACAATCGTGTCGGAGAACTACGGTGGCCTTCAGGTAACGTCAAAAAGTCTCTCTCTGGAGACGGTGTTTGGTTTGCCCATTCCGGGCTACTGTAGAAACACGGCGGACTCTGTGAAGACGACCTGCTCCCTCATTCTAAGCTAACGAAAACAAAACGATTCTTAGTTTCAGGTGATTATACACTAAAGAAAGCATAGTTATGAATATTATATTCCATTTCTGCTAATATATTCCCCAAAATGCAACACAGTGGCCCTTTAAGATAATGTATTTTAGTCTTCATTTTATAACTGTAGCTCATATTGTTATGGTCAAAATCAGTAACTATAGATCAACGCGTTTCTATTTCAGATATTCAAATTTACCATTTTATGTTTGCTCTTCATTACATACTGTAGATCATAAGGACTGGTACTAGAAGCAAGAAAATAAATTGAGATAATATATATATATATATATATATATATATATATATTTTAACATTGAAGCACAGCTTTCCCTCAAATGTCACAGCACAGTTGGAAGCATTGAAGCTCACTTTAATATGCACACACAAATGTATGTAGGAGACACATCCATACATAAACCATTAGGTACACACATATGCATTCACATCATCAGAGGTAAATACAGAATATCATCAATACTTGTGAAAGTGCTTCCACTGATGCTATCTCTTGAAGCTGTAAGGATTCTTATGACTGCATAATGAAATGCATAAAACATAATTTCGGCCTATTCTCCACTCACACATGAAAGTCTCTGGAATAAGTAAAGCAGCAAACTGTATATCTTTCTCTGCCAATCAATATGGAAACGATCGCTTTGCTCAGCTTTCATGCAGAAAAATCACAAGGGGAAAAGGCAAAGAGAAAAAAAAAAGAAAGAGATGGAATGGGGTGCAGAAATCCCTCATTTATGAATTCATTTTGACCATATCTCTCTGCGCCTGAGTGGTTCATCTCTCTGCTTAATGTGGTTTCATGCAGACGAGGATCTGAAGCTGTTAAATGCAAAGGAAGCTGCACAACGGCAGATACCGTGAGAGTCATTCACGGCCGAAATCAGGAGGAGACAGAAGACTTAAGGAGATATGTAAAGTCGGCATTGGAGGAAAAAAAAGAACCAAGAAGAAACGTGAAATTTGACCAAAGTGAACTAACGTCTGAGGAATTGATTGGCCATCCTTTAGTGCTGCCATTAGTATTGTTATAAACAAACTAATTCACTTAATACATTTATTTTCTGATTCAAATGCACCAGTTTTGATTGATTCAAACTGCTTGACTGTAGCCGCAGGATTCACAGCAGAACCTCATATTTATTTGACTTTCTAAAAATGTCTTCTAATCTGTTTCTCTCTGAGCCTGTGAGCTCATCGCTGTCAGTTTCATCCGCCCACCGAGGGCTCACATCATGTGGTTCACAACCGCCTGTCATTTAAAAGCTCTGTTGCCCTGAATGTCCCAGTTGTTTTGTCAAAACCGTTGACAGCTGCGGTGCAAACACACACCTGCAATGTGAATCAACATCACTTTGGCTTTTTAAAATGAAGTTGGGAAGTTGAAAGTGTGACAATGGGGAAAAAACTTCCTGAGCAGCAGTAGGGGCACCCATGTATTATATATATATAATGCATTAGACAGCAGACTCACTGCGGGGAGAAAAGAGCCTATTTGACCTTTTTTTATTCACAGCGGGTTCTGCTCTTCCCCCGCAACCACAGGTGGTAACGATTAGAAGGTTTAATGTTCTTCCATTCACCAACCAGCTCTGCACCTTCATGATCTGTTACTGAAGTGAATGTACATACAAAGTGCCATTCATAAGTGAAAAGATTAATCTGAGTTTACTAATTAATTAACGTGGAATGGCCTATATGAGCTCCATCTATTTTACTGTAGAAGGTCAGTCAACTCGTCATGTGAAGTATCACTCAGCCTGTGGAAACAGGACGGAGTTTTTTAAAATCTGAAAATAACCTTAATAATGTCATAAAGACATCATAAATGTTATCTCATATTAGACTGATGTCAATGTGACGTACACGGGAATTTGTGTAAACCTTGTCTACGTGTTTTGGCCTTTCGTCCACACCAAAACAACGTTTTAGGTCACTGAGAACAGAGCTTTTGTAGAACTCCGGTCAGGGTGAAGATTTTCAGTAACTCTTTTTTTTCAGTGTTGACTGTGTAGACAGGGTGTGCAAGGTTATCTCCTTTGCGAGGCGTCACAAATGAGGCAACATGTTGTGCAATGGCGGTATAAATACATCCATGAACCACGGACATGCAGGACTCTTCACATGTTGACACGTAAATGTACAATTACTCTTCCACTACATTGAGGAAGAGAGGTGTCAGAATGCACGACAGAGGTCACTGCTCCATTATACAATGCAATACTCCCACAACACAGATCCCATCGCCTGTGTGTGTGTGTGTGTGTGTGTGTGTGTGTGTGTGTGTGTGTGTGTGTGTGTGTGTGTGTGTGTGTGTGTGTGTGTGTGTGTGTGTGTGTGTGTGTGTCCCAACCTGCCCACTGGCCTTGATGGTGCTTCAATTGTGTGTTCGGGTTTTCGTCTGGACAGACATTGTTTTTTAAAATCTTGCTTGTGAGGACATGATTTTTTTTTACCAGAGTGCGTGTAGACTATAGGCTGATTTACCAGGTATAGGGTACATAAAGAAGACACTTATCAAGCTGCATTATGGGAAGTGATCTAACGATTTCAGAGCCCAAAACCCTACACTACAGTAGAGAGTAACAGTGGACTTCTGTTTGACCGATTTGACTATTCTGCAATACTAAGCAATATTAAATCGCTGGGAGATCGCTACAGAATACCGACCCATTCTCATTCCCAAGGCATCAAATACCGAAACTTTGTCACGCCCCTCAGCGTAGGACCCTCGGCCTAAACCGAAGCAAGGGTTTCTGTTTAAATTCACAACATTAAAGAGACTATTTGTAAGAATCAGCAACACCTGTGGCCGTTAAGTCAACGAAAGTCAGCATCCTGTTGCTTGCGCTCGCACCTGTGCTCGCTCTACATAGACGTGAATGAGCATCGCTCAACACAGTGAGGCGACACGTCAGCTAAAACCACAATATCACTATATTTCAGCTGCTTGGCAGTAATGTTAGACTCCCGTCTTCCATAGTGTGTAGTGTGCGCACATGCACGTGTGAGAGTCTTCTTCTTCTTCTTCTTCTTCTTCTTCATACATTACTATTTATTTTACCAGCTATGTTTTGTAAGGAAACGTAATTGCTGCCTGCTACCCGCCGGTGTGTTTTCATGTGTCGGAAGTGCGATTTTTTTTTTTTGTACTGCACACAAGCGCATGACCTTGACAATGGAGAATTGTTGATTCTGAACCACAATGTGAAAACAAAAAAAGACAACATGATTTAATTGGACTGCACAGCAGTTCAAAAGAGGCTAGTTCTGAAAGGTTTTCCTGTGAAAAACCACCAAGTTCTCAAATATCAAACCACGTCTCTGTAATGAGTGAGACAGCCTTTGTGTATAATACAGATGCATTTATTTGTCTTATCTTGATTAAAGCCCGAAAGCAGCACAAACATTCTGTTTTCCATCTTAATTTCATTTTCCCCCAGAAATGCAGTTAATTTAATTCACATTTACATTCAGTTTATGGTTTACAACTTTTCTAAAGTTGACTTAAGAACTGGGTGAAGCATTTCGTTGATAGCTAGATGAAAACATAGCTGATGTCCCAGCGTATGGCCCCCATGGGTGTCTGATGAGGTCCTGCATGATTTGACTTTAAATAACACTGTAATAGATAGAAGAAGCTCCAGCTGATAACACTCCATTCTCTTTGACTTGAAATATCTAGCATGTCTTTTCAATTACAAAGACAAGGCACTTGTTGGAAGACTGGAGCAAGAAGGCACTGAAGCGTAGCTGTGTGATCTTATTCATCTTTTTATTCCCTCAGTCTTCTCTGTCTCTGTCTTACATTCAGACTTTATAACACTTGTTTCCTCGCTTTGCCTCTTGGGCATACAAACACAAAGAATTTTTCTTTTTTTGTATTATTAATTAACATTAATTAAATGTTCTGTTTGAAAATATGAACAATAAAACATAAATCCAACCTCTTTCTTGCTTGTCCAAGTATCTAAGCTAAGCTGTCAACCAGGTTATGTTAGAACTAAATATCATACACTAGGACTAACTCGCTCTACACTGTAATAACTACCGTCTTCTACAGATCATCAACAGGTGGGGATGCCATCTTTTAGCCTGGGACATGCAGCTTCAAACCACATGTTTCTCGTTTTAAAACAAGTCAGCTGGAAATATTACAAAGTCAGGTGGAGAACGTGTTTTAAACAAGCACATGGAGCAATCCTTAGCCTAATTGGCTGGCTAACTAGAGCTGTTTAAATCTGGTAGGGACAGTTATCATTATGGCTGAATTGACGATCACCGGCTAGAAATGAGAAGTCTGCTTTTGTACATCCATCTAAAATCAAGGACCCATTGTTTTTGAGTGGTGAATTGGCCACTGAATGTAAACTGCACATCCCAGTCTCCTACAAAATTACGTTCCCATACAACTATTTAACATCCTCAATTACATTTCCAGGGAAACGTGTTTTCCACTGGATTACGGTCACAGTTTTAAACACATGGCTAACGTTGTAAACTGAAACAAAACAAAACAAAAAATACAAAAAAGGTTTAAGTTTAGTAAAGAAAAGTTTATAGCGTTTATTATGTTATTTAAGTAAGTGAAATAAGTGAACCTTGACTTTTGGTTTTACATAGTACACAACCATTGGTCTCCTGGGTGAAAGTCCTGTGTTTATGTGACCCATCCACCACCCCGGTCTCCTCCGACTTCTGCAGACATTAACGATATTAGAAACGTTTTTAATGCAAATGCACATGGACAACTAATCTACAAATGTATGCTTTGGGAAGTGGTCGGCACAGTCTCTAGTTAATTGGATAAAATGGGCAAACTCACCTGTTTGTCCCTTTAAATGCAACATTCATCATATCTGAAGGTCAGCTCGCTAGAAACTATTATTCCTGCTTTCATCGCTCCATCTCTGGGAAAATTCACTGTCCTGAAGTAGATACATTGGCAGCACCATCTGTTTGTTAGAGGCTGATGAAGCTATCAAGGCAGCAGTGGGAAGAAAATAAGCTAGAAAATGAGAGGAAAAGTGGATGGGCTGGCTATGTTGATGAAGGTGTTTGGATTGCAGGGAAATGAATATATTTGGCTGGCTCGGTGTGATCACCACTCAGAGTGGTTGATGAGGCTTCAGGAAGAGACAAACAGAGGAGACAGAGATGGACAAACAGTGGCAGAGAGGGAGACCGACAAACAGAGGACAATCAAAGTGTCAGGATTGCAGGATAGGAAACACTGCATTTGTTTTGTATGGTTATAATTTTGAAAATAGAGATGGATGGCTGGATGGATGTAGCTCAGCATTTAGAGACCACCAGTCACCAGAGAGAAAGAGAGCTGCAAAATGACTGAAGAGCCATGTTGCTGCATGCAGTTATACTCTCACTTTTGTTCCTAATGGAGGCAGATGAAACTCGAGGTCTGTTATTGTCGACTCTGAGACCATAATGGCAACAATATGGATAGAGCAGTGCCTTTATGAGCTAAAAGCAGGAAAAGCTCTCAGTGTTGCTCAGAACATGCAACGCTGATTCAGTGAAAAGCTCCAATACATCACAGAAAGAGAAGCACCTGTTTGATGGTTGGTGCATTGATGCTCTTAGCTCCCTTCACATATATTACTGTGAGGTATAGAGCACATCTCAGACGTCATTCAAACACTACGAAGGATGATGGTTTTGCAAAATGCAAGAAGGTAGTGCGCAAGCTCACACATAATATTAAAAATACAACTACAGTATGACCACCATGCATTATCCTGAGATAAAGGGAAAATCTGCATTTTTTTCTTTGCAGATGATGTTCTTCTGTTGGCTGCATCAGATCGTGACCTTCAGCACGCACTCGGCCGGTTTGCAGCCGAGTGTGAAGCGGTCAGGATGAGAGTCAGTACCTCCAAGTCTGAGGCTGTGGTTCTTTGCCGGAAAACAGTGGATTGCCCCCCTCTGAGTTGGGTTCAAGTATGTCGGGGTCTTGTTCACGATTGAGGGTAAAACAGGCAGTTCGGTGCGGAGTCTGCAGCTATGTGGACGTTGTACCAGACTGTTGTGGTGAAGAAGGACCTGAGCTAGATGGCAAAGCTCTCGATTTACCAGTCACATATACGGCCGTGCGGCCGAAATGAGCTTCCTTCGTAGGGTGGCTCATAAACTCTCTGTTATTCTGTCTAAACAATCCACCAAAATCTACTTCTGAAGACATTTTAGAACTAGATCGCCTAGTTTGACAGCTTGGTCCAAGTTTCGTGAGCCGGACGCGTTGCTCTGGATGGGCTCATTTGCATAAAGTTAAGAGTTCTCAACTTTATGCAAATACAGACCCCCTCCAACTTGCCACAACACTCCCACCATCCACTGGGCAAATGCTTCTCCTGCTTTCCATAGTGAAATTAAATGGAAAGCGCAGAGATGTCCTCCGTTAACGGATCTGGTGGAAATGTGCTGGTAGCGATATAGGGTGAGGAGCTCAGACATCCAGAAGGAGCTCAGAGTAGAGCCGCTGCTCCTTTGCATTGAAAGGGGCCAGCTGAGGTGGTTCGGGCATCTGATCAGGACGCCTTGGTGAACTACTTGTGTGTTATCTAATCTGTCTGTATGTTGCTCTGTGTATATCTGTATGTTTCTGTGTACTGGCTGTGGAAACAAATATCCTTCTTGGGAGAAATAAATAAATACATCTCCTTTTTAGAGGTTTTTTCCGGGCACGTCCAACTGGTAAAAGGCTCCGGGGTAAGGCAAGGCAAGGCAAGTTTATTTATATAGCATGAGAGGGGTACACTCAGAACACGCTGGAGAGATCATATATCTCGTCTGGCCTGGGAACACCTTGGGGTCCCCCAGGATGAGCGGGAAAACGTTGCTGATGAGAGGGACATCTGGAATACCCTGCTGCCCCCGCGACTCGGCCCCAGATAAGTGGAAGTAAATAAAAAATGGAAATGGATTTTAGATTTTCTGGTAAATAGATCTCAGTGTGGGTGAACGGCACCATGCAGCATTCTTCTTGTGTCCTTTCACCTTCCCTATACATACTGTACATAGATGACTATAGAAGTTCCCATCCTGACAGACATATTGTAAAGTTTGCAGATGATTCAGTCACTGAGTCTGTTACAGGGGGATTGAAGCTGGTCATGGTCCAGTGGTTGATGATTTTGTTCAGCAGGAAACCATTTTAAGGGACGGGTCATTGAACAAGTTCAGTGCTACAAATACTGTATGTGCATAGCTGCAGGATGAAAGGGAAAGAGATCATCTGTCCATTGGCCTGTTTAGATTTGTCCAGAGGAGAGTCATTTTCCGCAGGACGCAAGAGCATTACTATTTTTCTCTATCTTTACTATTTTCTTGAAAAATCTACACAGACCAGAACCACAGAGAAATACAACATCAAATGTACAGTATATATCCTTAAGGACAAAACTCAAGAGACAGGCTGAGCCTTTGGTGAGAAACATAATATAGAGCAAAAAGAGACTTCTGAAACACACACTGATGCGCTCAAACAACAAGTCTTCCAATAAAACCTGAGGTCAGCAATTTCACATCATTGCAAGAGAGAGTAGAGGCACGTTATGAGGCGCGTGGGGGCCCGAATTGACACGTTGGAGAGCAACAAAAGCCAACAAGAGGCAACTGTAGTCTGAAAATGGGCACAGTAGACAGTAAACTAGGATGATGGGGCCTTTCTATTGTCCCACAACTGTGATTTTGTCCGACAAGCTTCTCGGCAATGACAGAAATTACTTTGGGAATGAAACGAGCACCTGGCAGTGCTTGTGATATTTCTAAGGAAGGAAGTAAAACTACAACCAAAGCTGTCAGGGAACATAAACAAATACAGAGTTAATGTAATGGAAGGGATGTAGAAAGTACAGTGGGACCAGAAGAGAAAGATTTACAGAGGGGCACTGGTCCAGGAACAGCTCTGGGAATGTAAGAGCCTAATCTTTCTTTCTCTGCCAGTTACACCACGAGTCTGAGGGAATACTGATGCCGCCGCATAATTAATTTATACACAAAGAGAGCAGACTCCATTATTGTCAACACAGACGGACCCTTGCATGGGAAATATTTGATTTAGCTGGCACACACCACAAAACAGAGTTATGATGGTGTTTGTGTTATAAAGTCAAGCTTTTAAAACACAAAATGAATAACTGAATGAATTCAAGTGGCAAATGATTTTGATCTGTGACATTCAGTGCATTCCAGGAGTTATTACATGAGACAACATGGCTCTATTCCCCCTTCAACCTGCCTTGTCTAGTGATTTCCCCACTGACAACTCTCATATAAGAGGAGTGACCTTTTGGTTTGTTTAACTGGCAACCCTCGCTTCATAAGAGAGGTCATAATTGTTGGCAAATGCATTGTTAACACTTAAAAACGTCCATAAATCTGTTTACAGCTGCACTATAGTGATGGACAATTTAACGTGCTAATTTATTGGCTGTAAATGCTAAATAGAGGGCATTAAAGTGATGTATTACTGTTTAACTTTTGTCTTTTCTCATGTCCTCTGTAATGTTAAAGGAACCTTGTGTAGGGTCTGGTGGTATGTAGTGATGATATTGCAGATGGACATCTCTAGAGCCAATTGTAAGAGCAGAATGCTTAGGGTGTGTGTGTACGTGGGAAGTGAGTAGTGAAGCAAGAGAGAGAGAGCGGCGGCGACAACACAGAGTAATGTTATAGAGTCCGGTCCAAGTAGGGAAAGTTAACTGAGTTTGGTTTGTCCGTTCTGGGCTACTGTAACATGAAACATTGTGGACTCCATGAAGAGGACTCACTCCCAATCTAGATATAAACGGCTCATTCTAAGGTAGATAAGGTAGATCCTGCTAATCGTTACACAGGTCCTTTAAACCGATATGATCCACATTGAAAGCCTGTAGATCAGTTTGCTCCATTGTCTAGTTCAGGGGTCAGCAAACTTTACTATCAAAAGAGCTATTTTAGGCAAAAAAGAAAAAAAAAATCTGTCTGGAGCTGCAAAACATTTGATCATTGTGATGAAGGTAACTCAGTTTATAGTTTAAATATATAGTATATACGTCTAATGCAGTGAGGGACAAAGAGACAATGTACTACGGAGTATTAGGGCCACATTGAGGGAAAGAAATCTGAGATTTCCAGAATAAAGTCATAACTTTACGAGAAAAAAAGTCGTAATATTACGAGACTAAAGTCATAACTTTACAAAAAAAACAAGTCGGAATATTACGAGAATAAAGTCATAACTTTATGAGAAAAAACGAAAATAACACGTAAAAATTACTACTTTATAATATTGTGACTTTATTCTCATAATATTGCGACTTTTTTTTCGTAAACCTATGACTTTATTTCCATTTTTAAAAATCCACAGGGAGCCACTGGAGAGGGGCTAAAGAGCCGCATGTGGCTCCGGAGCCGCAGGTTTCAGACCCCTGGTCTAGTTGATTCCAGATATAATGACAGCAAAATACCGGAGGCTGCTCCTGAAAGCATCATTTTTGGCCGACTTTCATCTTTAGCTAGTCTGAGGTTTTGTTGCCTAAACCTAAGCAAGTGTTTTTGTTAAAATCACGGTGAACACGTGTTATTAATTAGTATGTGACAAGTTGGGATGAGAACATGTTGGAATGGGCAGCCAGTCTCACACTAAGTAGTCTGTTCATCACATATAGAGGTTTAATAGCTTCCTCTTTGGGATGAACCTCGTCCCTAAACTCTCCTGTGCCACACGGCAGATTGCTCTGTTACAGATTCAGCTCAGAAAAGCTGAGCAATTATAAAGAAAGCATCAGATGAGAATAGTAAAGTGTAACCATGAAACGAATCAGTTCCACTCTTCCACTCAGCACACCATTCATGCCTTATATCATTCCCCTCGCTCTTTGCATGTGCAACTGTAATTTCTCCGGTGAATTATCACTTTTTGACCTTTAATGGCATGAAGAAAGGGCACTTTCGCACATAAATTCTGTATGTAGTGTGTTCTTCTCGCCAATTTATCACCAACAGAAAGAAAGCATAGGTGGCACGGGAGTTTCATTATGGGATGTTTTTCCAGCCATGTAGGCTATATTAGTGATTAAATGCACTTCTGTCTTGCATGTGCTTACCAGCAGCATTCATTAAAACATAACAGGGTGTTCTTGGAGATGTACACAAATCTCAGGCCGCGAGGGAATATCAATCTGTAGCACATATCCTGCTGACTCAGAGGGTGCTGTTGCATATTAAGTCATTTTTATGTAAAGCCATGCATGTCATTTTTTAGATGCATGATATAAATATTATTTTTAATACACTGTTCTTCACTTGACTTTCATGCATTTTCCCACTTTGCCTTTTTTTGCCCCTTTTTCATAGGATTTGAAAATGAGGTTTGATTGGCCAGAGATGTCAAATGTTGTGTTATATAGATATGATTTGATCAATTATCATTATCAAGTCACACCTTTACTAAAATCTAGGGTCGGTAATTTTCAGAAACCAGCAAGACTACACTAGATATTAAAAACAATCCAACCTAAAAACAGCCTAGTGTTGCTAACTCTAGCAGCACTAGCTACGAAAGTCCCTACATTTCTTTTTTTTTTCTGCCAGAGCAAGAATAAGAATATGATTACCAACCCTAGTTGTAATATGTTGCTTGCTGCAACTGCAGACATCCGACAAAAATGTCTAATGAATAATAGTACTGCTTTAAGGGCTGCAACTGCACATTAATTGACAGATATATTTTTTACTGAATTGCTTGTTCTATAAAATGGTGAAAAAAAATTCCATTACAGTTTCCTAAAGCACAAAGTAATGTCTTGTTTTGTCCAAACAACAGTCCAAATTCAAAGACAATCAGTTTACATTCACATAAGACAAATTAATGCAGCAAATTTTCACAAATGAGATGCTTGAACTGGAGAATGTTTGTTCTTTTTCCTTGAAAATGACTACATTTATTGATTATCATAATAATAGATCCATTCTGGATCTGCATCCTGCTGTCTCTCTCCTTCTGTTTGAATGGTGTTTTGCCTCTTGTGTATATGTGTGGTCTACGCTCTCTCCAGGTCTTCGTTGTAGAAAGGGGATTGTGTGGCTCCTATACCTGTTTTCATTTCATTAGATGCAGCCCTACCTCAGAGATTCAT
This sequence comes from Sebastiscus albofasciatus, assembly GCA_916701655.1. Lineage (NCBI taxonomy): Eukaryota > Metazoa > Chordata > Actinopteri > Perciformes > Sebastidae > Sebastiscus > Sebastiscus albofasciatus. Next base: position 87,273 of record CAKAOI010052583.1, read on the forward strand.
TCTGACACTGGGACAGGGTTTTGCAGGCTGAACACTGAGGTTGGGAAGCAGATGACTCATCACCCGGAGAAGCAGTTTTTGGAGTCACCGGTATTGATCAACACCCCTTATCAAATCCCCACAGATAGCCATTTTATGCTACAAGGCAGACAGAATCTTGCTCGATTCTCCACAGGGAGAATTTCATTTCGTCACTTACAGAAAGGTGAGCTAGTTTTTACCTAAAGCTGCAGAAATAATTGCCCACATTTATCTGTTTTGTCTCCAGGAAAGCAGTGCCAGCAGTAATGCTCAGCTAATCACAGTTCAGCTCAATTAAAAAACGCGTTGTCACGTTAAGCAGGGAACAGAAATAGTATGTGCATGGCACAGGTTAAGGGCAATATCCCGTTAATTAGGTGTTACAATGATCTCACACACACGGCTATTACAGAAAACTGTGTTTGTGATGACATAAACAGTATCTAGATTTATTTTTGTGTTTTATATTTTTGCTGCAGCTCTGCCAGTAAGCACTCGTGAATGTTTGTAGTCATGCTAATACAAAAAAAAGGAGCCTCTTCACTCTCTAATTACATGCCAACTTTCAGTCTCAGACCTTCAATCATGCAGGGCAAACAGAGTGAAAGAACACTGCATGTATATATAGACATCCCAGTAATTAGCCCCGATGCAAAACATCTGTGTATCCCTGACACAAGATCACACACAGGTGCCAGTGTCCTTCTAATCTAATGGGATGTGCAGACTACAAAAATGTAAAATAATGGATACAATGAGCACGACAAAGACAACAGAAACACACCTTTAAATTCTCTTATCTTACTTTATTTTGTAATAAATCCCATGAGACTACTCCTAACCCAATTCACTCATCCAGACTCAAATAATGGAGATGCAACAGGATGCCACTGATTGTGAACTGATCCTTGAAAACATGCTGGTGCCGCCCACCACTACTGTGAGACTGTAAAGTCATCTAGCTGTGTGACATGGGGAAGCTGACAAAGGTTTAACATCATGCAACTGTCCTCTGTCCTCCGCAGCCTGGAGACAACCAATAACACTTGTTTTGATTCCCTCGTGAAACAGAAAAACACAGTTTTCTATTCCCCTCAACTATATGTAATAGAACTTTAAAGAAAATGAAGGAAAATCTGACTGACAGCTTGACATGATTTTAGTGTATGTGAGCTACACTGCTCTCATTGTGCAGACGCAATATATATGCTCCCTCACATTCAGCACCTTTAAGGAGCTAACAGGGCTTGAACACTCTACATAATAAAACTAGAAGGGCTCTTGGAGAGTGCAGACCTTCGCCGAGGCCAATCCACTCCAAAATTGAATGGTTTATTTCCTGGCCTGTGCTTTACCCTTCCACCAAGGTTCATCAAAATCGGGTCAGTGTTTTTTTTTCTGTAATCTTGCTGGCAAATAGACCAACAACCCAAACCGAAAACATAACATCCTTGGCTGAGGAAATGAAATAAAAGACAAAAAATGTACTTGGAGAGAACAGACCTCCACCAAGGCCAAATGCTCTATCTCGCAATGTTAACAAAAATGAAAACAAAATGTGTGTATAAGCCCCATGATTCAGATTCACTCCAAAATGTAGTATGTTCTTCCTTTGCCTATGCTACACCCTTTAACCACGTTTCGTGAAAATTAGGCCTGTGGTTTCTCAGTAATCCTGCTGACAAACAGACAAACAAACTGAACCGAACCGAAAACCTCCTTGGCGGAGGTAACGATACCTGGAAACACCTCACTCTGGAATTGATATACTCTATCGTGTGACAGTATAGTGGAAACATAAGAACATAACTGTCCAATTGGTATGTAAATTGCATCACAAACAAGCCTGCAAGCTTCAGGCTCGTGAGTTTGTATCTACATATGTGAACACACCATAAGAGCTGGTATCAGAGATATACAGATGTTACAGCATTACTGTAACATCAACATATACACCTAAATGTTCTTTTACACTCTATTAGTTCACTTGTGATTGTCCTTCAGCCAAAGCCTCTCAGCCAAATGAGTACTGGACACTTAACTACGAGGTCATCATGCCCAAAGCTTCATTGGGTTTTGCTCGCTCAGTTCATTTTTACTTTAAAGTAATTCTCACTTACTTTGCTGGATAGTTCTGACAGTCACTGATAGCACAGTGGAAATGCTGACCTCCTCTTCTTGACCTCAAACTGTCCCATGATTCATTATTGTTTCGAGTGGCAGCCGATTTGCCTCTTCCCCGTAACCTCCGACACACACGATGAACAAATCCTCATTTCTAAACCAGTCGAGCATCCCCCTAATCTCCTCTAACCCTCGTATTTGACAGGCATGCATATACAGAGCAGAAAGAATGAGTGTGGGTTAACTGAAGATTAGACACATTGTTTAACAGAGTGGACTTGAACCCAGGATGTGTTGGAGCCTCTCCCCCTTGCTAATCCTTCTCTTTCTATTCCTGCCCTGGACACTCAGAGAGAGAGAGAGAAAACGGCTCATTCCTCTCTCGTTCTCTCTCCATCTGTACCAGCCTGAGTTGTGACAATTCAATCTGTTCAGCGTCTTCCCGCATGAATTATGGATGAACCCTGCAACCTCTGAATGTGGTGGGGATTTACGCTTTATAACTCCTCCTGCTCGTGTCACAGGCTCAGTGTGGATTTCAAAGAGGTTGAGTAAAAAAAAAAAAAACACAGGTAACTCTCAAGAGCATCAAAGCAGAGGAAATGCCAGTATTAATGTCGTCTGATGGCAGATCACTCATTGACTCGTCGGTGCTGGAAGCCATTAGCAGAGCTCATTCAGAAAAGGGCTGTGCCTTACTTCCCTAATAAGCAATTACTGAAGCATCATTCTGTCTCAATGAAGTGAGCTGTAAAATCAGCTCCTACAGGCCAAATAAACAGAAATCATTCCTCAAGACTCTTAAGAGGAACAATAGAAATACACAGATGTGAAAAAAATATGGTAATATGAGTGAATATAATGCTCTTTATGAATGAAACTCCACATTAACCACTACAGGACTACATTACAACATTGGAATTATATAAAGCAGGCCTAATACAGTGTGAAATAATTCAATAAATAGCAAAAGCTCATTTAGAAATGTGTTTGTATATAATGAGGCAACGGAGCAAACCACCAATACACACTGTCTAGTGGCGGTAATGCACTTTGGTTGCTGGCTACAAGAGAAGAAGCTCATTCATTCATTATCTCACAATGTTTGTGTTCACTTTGTGTAAAAAAATGCATCAAAAGAGTGGCCTCCAATATTTGAAGCAATCACATACTGGATATAAGAAGTGGACGTAGTCACCGTGACGTTACCATTGGTTAGTGGACCACTGTTTTGAAGCCTTGAGTTCGGCATTTTGGCTCTCGCTATCTTGGTTTTTGGCCGTCGTTCAAGTTCAACCGAATGCTGAATAAGACGTAAGACGCGACCAACATGTTACAATTAACTTTCATGAACTAAAAACACTGTGAAACGGTTAAAGTTAAAAGATGAAAATACGGACAACTCCCTCACGAGGTAGCCACGCCCTAAAGCATACTGCTTTATGGCCATAATTTACTAAATGACCATAAGAGACTATAAACTTATGTTTACAATGTTTACTGAGGTAATAAATCAAGTGAGAAGTAGGCTCATTTTCTCATAGACTTCTATACAGACCACAGGAGTCGCCCCCTGCTGGCTGCTAGAAAGAATGCAAGCTTAAGGCACTGTCGCCTTGGCTTCACTTTTCAGACCCGGAGGTTGCCCACTGGAAGCAATACACACAATACCAAATTTGTGTTACTTGTGAATGTTCCTAAAGAGTTTTTGTCCCCTTAACAAATGCCAACTGTAGTCTTTCTTTCTAACAAAATGATCCCCTTACATAGTAAGTATAATGAAGCAAGGAATGAACTACCCAAAACTCTAAATGTGGTATAGGCATATGTATTTGCTGATGACTATAAGAACTACTACAGATGTTTAGTTTTTGATTCAGATATTTGTGCACATGGAAGAATGGATGTATTGAGAGGTTGAACTGGCCCACTGTGAACCATCAAGATTCCTGCTCAAGGGCACTGCAGCACGGCAGACACTTGCTGATGTTTGTGCATGTCATTTGGTGGACGAACACACCGACACTTGCTTCTGCTCCTTCTGCACAATTCTCAACTGGAATGATGTTTTGCGAAAGCTCTGATCCTCTGAGTCTAGAGAGTCAAGCATGGCTGGCGTTAATTAAGTAAGAAGTGAGTAGCACAGTGACAATGCACTTTATAATGCAGCAATTTTATTCACCCTCTCTGTCTGTTCAGTTGAGGTGATTGGAAATACAAAACTCCAAGCAGAGAGCACCGCTTGACGTCAGACACCTAGAGACTGATGCTGTCTTTCATTGCTCTCTTTTTGTTCGGTCTTGTGTATAAAGCTGCTGCACTGACAATCATAGATTCTTATCTTTGCCAAATGATGTTGATCAGACATGCTGTACATATTTTGCATGGTTGATACCTTTAGCTATCTGGTATCTCAACATGTTTGTGCCTTTGCCAACACAGCAAACACTAAAAGTTTGTCAAACATGTGATGCACTGATTATCCCTCCAAGTCTTCTGACTGAAATGATTCATTGCATCAAGTTTGATAGAGGACATCAGAAAGCCACAGGAAGTTAGCTGATTTAGCCTTCAAAACAAAAGCATCAATCTTTTTTTATTTGCAAGAGAGGGGGAATAGGAAGTGGGTGTGCAGAACAACATAAATCAAAATAAATCAAAGTATACCTATAAAATGAATATAAATATAAAACCTATTCAAAAATATGATCACTTAATAAACAAAATAAAATAGGCAAATTGGTCATAGACGTTAGGCTCACAAGCTGCCTGCTGTATGTTCTGTGTTCTTTCATTATCTTTTTATTATCTTTAATTTGTTTAACACTTTAGTTTACATTCGTGGTAGTGATGAATAGATAATCTAACTTTGTATGCAATTTTATTTTTTGTTTTATATATTATCATTTATGTATGTGATAAAAATTAAGTTAATTATTTAAGTTACAGAAAGGGGTAGGACTTTACCCATGTTTATCTACTCATTTTCAAACCTATTATATTTATTTATTAATTTAATTTATTTAGAATTTGCAGTATATGTTTACTGTTCAAGTTATCGGTTATTCTTATTTTTTTTTCTTATTTGTTACATGTTTGAAATAAATCTACCCAATGTAATGTAATATTTGGAGCCTTTTGTTTTACTATTTTCCTTCATTTCCATCTATTGTTTTATGTTTCATTTGACCTACATTGTCTGCTTCTTATTACCCCGATGAACATTGGTGAACTGTGAAAACACTAAGATTGTTTACTTTGCATACAGGCAAAAAAATTAATAAAACAAAATAAAATAAAATAAAATAAAATAAAACAAAATAAAAAAAATAAATGATTACTGAGATTCACTTGATTTCAAAATGTGGTATAAACTCCAATATCACATTTTGAATGCAAAGAACAAAAACATACACATATATGTACACTGTGAAAAATAACAGTTTTTTTCAAGAAACTTTACGTTTTTTGTCTGTATTTCAAAATGACAGGAAAAAAATGTAAAAAATACATGTTTGATTTGTGATTTATATGTAAATTGTCTTAGATTTACAGTATTTTTTGTTATCACAATCGTAATTATCTGTATTTAAGCTTTTCTTGATCACTTTTAAAGATAATTATTCTGTTTTTTAGAGGTTTATGACTCTATTTTAACAATTCATTTATGTTAGAAGAAAAGGATTTCATGGAATTCTAAAAATATTTCTTGTAAAAATACAGATTTTTTTTGCAAAACTTCTGAGAGTTAATGTAAATTTGGGATTTTGCAACGTAAAATTACATGTTTCATTTGTGATTTATATGTAAATGGTCTTAAATTTACGGTGTATGACTATTCTAACAATAAATATATGTTAAAAGTAAAATATTTCTTGTAAAATTACAGTAATAAAGGCTTATTATATAAATAAAAATATAAAGAAATAAAGAGAAATAAATATATATTTTTTTCATGAGCATGTTGGGAATCGATAATTTAGTCTTTTTAATTGCAAAACTGGAATCTGCAACCTCAAAAAAAGATATTTTTCCTGGTATTTTATTTTTTACCACAGTCACTGTTTTTACAGGAAACATAGCCTTTCTTGCATGTTTTATTTTTTTGAACAGCACTTGAGAAAAATCAAAGCATCTTTGGGGTTTTATTGTGAAAGTCCTGACAGGATGTAGGGTCCGTAGGGGGTATTTAAAGTAGCTTGAAAGCAGTGAGTCCATCCCCCCACCTCCAGTCTGAGTCAGTCAGAGTGAAAGTTGTCTCCACTCGGAACAGAAGAGGTCTGGACTCTCTAGTTTCCACCTCCATCCTCCATCCTCCTGCTGCTGCTGCTTCTTCACTTCACTCTGCTGCTGCTTTCCTCCAACAGGAGAGAGATGAGGCGGAAGGAGAAGAGGCTGCTGCAGTTCGCCGGGCTGCTCATAGCGGCTCTCCTCTTCCTCCCTAACGTCGGGCTGTGGTCTCTGTACCGGGACCGAGTCTTCGACAACTCGCCCAACACGGACGGACCAGGAGGCATCCTCCGGATACAGGTCAGAGAGTCTCTCTGTTATAATACTCCTCATGCATTGTTCCTCAAACTGGAGTCCTCTCAATCAGGGAGTCTTCAGAAAACATATTTCTTTAATTGTCTCCTCGTTTTCTACTTAAATCAGGACAATCTGAAACAAAGAACACAGAATAGAATAGAAAGCTTTATTGTTGATTCACATTAACTCACACTCTGCCTTTTATTTACTCCTCTACTTCATGTTTTTTTTTTACATTTATCCTTTGATATTGCAATATATTGTTATTAATGTGTTTGTTTTATTGACACAACAAACATTAATTACTTTTTTATTGTTTTCTTCCATTTACATGCATGTTCTTTTTAGAATAGAATAAAAAGCTTTATTGTCATTGTATTAAATACAACGAGATTGCCACTTCTGGCCAGCGCTTTAAAACAAATACTTGACAAGACTAAACGAGGCAGATGAAAACATATAACAGGTATAAAACACACATAGTTATATAAAGCAATATAAAACAGGTAAAGTAGATGTATTAAATAAATAAATATAAACAGAAGTGTTACACTAGAAGTATAAAATATAGAAATAGATGTAATGTAAACAGAGGTAACATGGTTCAGCACCATGGACAGCTCCTATCAGATTCAGCACCATGGACAGCTCCTCTTAGGTTAAGCACCATGGACAGCTCCTCTTAGGTTAAGCACCATGGACAGCTCCTCTTAGGTTCAGCATGGCAGCTTGGTTTTGTAAAACTACCTTAATAAAGCATGGAAATGTTCAATCAGTCGACCCAGTTTAAGATTGTATTGGTTTATTTAGCTTATGGTGTAGTTGTAGACTGAATTAAATCAGTCATTTTTGAGATTTCCAGCAGCCCTTTAAGACAGATAGAGGCATAGAATGGCAAGAGGTTATACTGTAGGCGCTCATCTCCTGTAAAGTCACTTTAGTCTTGTTAACTTAAAGCTAACATAATGACAGTGCAATATGTTAAATTGGGACAGTGCAATATGTTGCATCTGTGTGATATTGGGCTATTGTCTGTGCAATATGGGCAAGACGGTGGACGGTGCAGTACACTACCTGGGTGCAATACCTGCCATGGTGTGTGTGATAGTATGTGGCATTATGTACGTGGACTGTGTATGTGTTGAAACATCTGTTTCTGTGGAACTGTTTCCCTGTCTCGTGTGGAATCGGTTATTATTGTTGTTGATGCTGTGCTTGTAACTGCAGTTGGACGGAGTCCAGGAAACATTTCCCCATGGGGACAATAAAAGTATATCTTATCTTATCTTATCTTAACTTGCTAGGTATATTATTAAACTTGGATGTACTGCATCTAGCAATGGCATTTATGATTTCCCCTTTATGATAAGCAACTGTTTCATTTAGTGGTCATGTTTTAATTGATGTTAGTGCCCTTCAACATCTGGTCTGTAGCTGGTGCCATGGGGGAGCAACTAAGCCTACCATTGGCTATTTGCACTATTGACTGATGTAAGGATAAACTGATCGTTGGGATAGCAACTACGTAACTGTGATTCATGGCTCAATTTTGATGTAACAAGTTTGTTGTTCTCCTTTTTCTCTTTTGAAAAAGGTTCATGGATACATTCCTCACTGTCGCTGCAAAAATCAGTTTGTTTTTTTTCAATTCATTTTGTATTGAATTTTCCCTTTTTTAAGAGTCCTCAGTTATTGTTCCTTAAGAATGCTTTTGTGGTACTGTGTTTTTTATATATATATATTAAAAAGATGTAATGTCTAACTCTCAGGTACTTTGTGATGCGGATCAAACTGCATTTGATATCATCCTGAGAGAACATTTAGCATAGATTGTCTTTAATATCCCTCCTGATTTCAATAACATAAAGGCTAATTATATAATGTATCTTCATCTCTGAGTTGTGTTGGAACAGTGTTTCATGCTGAACAGTCTTTGTTCTGTTTAAATGGTGGTTGTAGACTCTCAAGGTTTTCCAAAGTTGTTGACTAAAAAAGAAAAGATGTGAACTTGATATCAAATTTGGTTGTGTTCATGGTTTTTAGACAAAGTGGGTATAGTGCAGGATCGTCCTGGTAGGTTGTCAAACATGTCAGGTATTTGAGTTTGTAATCCTGCTCTGGCTGACGTTATAGAGCAACAAAGTCTTCAGATGGAGGGAGTCCCAGAAAGCAGTTAGTCAGTTAGTCTGGAGGAGGAAGAGCAGGTCAGGACGGGGTTCGCTGTCGGATCCCCGACTCCTCTGCTCCGAGTGTTTTGAAGTGTCTTTGGGGCCAGACACTGAACCCTGTATTTCTCCCAAAAATGGTCAGGTCACCTCGCACGGTGGCTCGCTGTCAAACGGTGTGTGTGTGAGTGTGTGTGTGTGAAAAAGAGACACATTGCAAAGCGCTTTGGATAAAAGCTTGTGTCTTAGAAGGGACCTATTATGGAGCTCAAACAGAGCGTTTCAGATAGAGGGGGGAAAGAGGTGCTGCAGCACAGCCGGTCGGAGACAATTAAAGTGTTTTTTTGACATTAAAGCATGTAAACATGTTCTAATAGACACCCAAAATACAAGTATGCACCTGAAGCATAGTAGGTCCTTTTAACTTTTTTTTAATAGTGGTAATTTGTGACAATTTTAGAAGGCAGTGACAAATGATGTAGTCCTACCACTAGGGGTGTCAGATCTGAAAAAAATATATAGTTCTGGAGGGTAATGAAATTGATTACACAAAACTTGTTCACAATCAGCCTCGTCACTTAGGGTTGCATTGCCTTGACGACTTTGTGTAGCTCTCTCTCTATACCTCAGTGCAACGGCTGTACAGGAGGCTGGGGAGTAAAACACGATCACACCCGATACAAGTGGTTTGATGTTGATCTTTGCCTAATCAGATCGCAAATCGCTATTATAAAGGTCTATATATTGGAGCCGTCATAGGACTTGGATGTTTGTGTTGAGGTAGGGAACTGGTTTAACTCCCACATGACATTAATGTGCCAATATGTCAGTGTCATGACGGCCAGACTCGCATCATGCAGCGCTAACATATGTCTTGTTTTAGCCTTTAATATAAAACAGAACCCTTTTTACACCACTGGAAACTGGCTGCAAGCATTCATCTTCTGCTTTTTTTTATTTTTACTTGCAAACTTTTAATAGCAAAAGACAAATGGAACAAAGGACAAATGAGGAAAAAAAAAGGGAAGGAACAAATATGTGTGTTTGTGTTCTGTGTTTGAGTGCTCCCTGTGGGCTGTTATGGCTTCACTGAAGTAGATAAAAATCAATACCCTTATCCCATTCAGCCCTTTTCCCACATAAGTCTTGTTAGAGACATCTGTAGCGGATGTTTCCTTCCCCTTGTTGCTTTCTGTTTGCCTCGCTTGTAGACGACACAGTGCTTAAACCATCAGAATAAGAGCAGAGCGGATTAGACGTAAACAGAATGAGCCGCGGTTCTCATTCATTTACAATCTCTCCCTCTGATGTGTTAGATAAAATAGAATATAAATGAACAACATTCACACATATTGTTTTTTTTAAAGATTTATTTACCCAGAGAGGAGGAGAAGACGGCTCTTCTTCGGTGGTGTTACTAGTTTTCTGCTGTTTGCCCTGGAGCATTTTAGTTTCAGGAATTTGCAGCTTTTTCTTGCTCCTTCAAGGAAAACTACAGCAGTAGCTTGGATTCACAGTGCATCCCAACGTCGACACTCAGTCAGGCCAAACTAGTATCAAAAAGTATCCAAACATCCATTAAATCCTCTCAAATCACTCCTGCAGCTTAATCCACTCTGACCCACGGACCATAGGCTCACTCAGTATGTTCTTAAACGTATAGTTTCTCCATCATTACTGAATACATCATCTCCACATATAGCTCTGAAGCTCGGCCGTGGAAGCAACAATTGTTTGACAGCAGCTGCTGACCTCTGCAAAGGACCAGGCTTCATACTTTTCAGTTAGTATTTTATAATGAATATATACATTCTTGGAGTAATCCTTTTAGGGCAGCGCACTGTAGCAGCAGCGGTTGAGGTTGGAGAGAGCATGACTGCCTGACACAAAGCTGCCCTGTGGAGATTGAAAGTGCAGTTGCAACTCACTATGAACAGTTTTTCTTTGGAACTACTGGCTACAGAAATGTGTTCTGTGGATTACGGAGGAGATGTATTTACTAACCGAGGCATCCTCGCTCAGTCCAGCGTCATTTTGAGGAGATTGCAATGAATCATGAGGCTGTGCTGACCTAAAATGTGTAGAAATAAGTAAGTACTGACTGCCGTTCCAGTGCTGATTATAGATCGATTCACTGTTTTGGAACAGTCTTGCCATTCTCCTCTGACCTCTGTCATCAACAAGGCATTTTAAACCCAAAGAACTGCTGCTCACTGGATATTCTCTCTTGCGTGAACACCCAGTAGATCAGCAGTTTCTACCCATCTGGCACCAACCATGCCCAGTTCAGAGGCACTTAAATCAGCTTTCTTCCCCATTCTGATGTTGGTTTGAACTTCAGCAGATCGTCTTGACCATGTCTATGTGCTTACATTGAGTTGTGCCAACGTGAATGCTGATTAGATATTCACGTTAACGAGCAGTTGAACAGGTGTACCTAATAAAGTGGCCAGTGAGTGTTTATATACAGTCAAAGAACGCATATTGCTAAGAAGTGAAAGGCAATTACACGTTCCATTGCAACGCCAGCGCCCAGCAGCAGAGCTACACTACACTTTTTTGCTGCTTCCCAGAAAGCCTAAAATGAACAATGGACATAAATGGAAGTTAGACAAATTTAGAGATTTTGAGAGCAATCTCAAACCTTTCATGTGAAGGACCTCCAAAACAGATGTCCAATAGACCACAAACCATGGTTATACACTCACCAGCCACTTTATTAGGTACACCTTGCTAGTACCAGGTGGTCTTCATCTGCTTCAAGGTTGGACGTGTTGTGCGTTCAGAGATGGTATTCTGCATACCTTGGTTGTAACGAGTGGTTATTTGAGTTACTGTTGCCTTTCTATCATCTCCAACCACTCTGCCCATTCTCCTCTGACCTCTGACATCAACAAGGCATTTCCGTCCACACAACTGCCGCTCACTGGATCTGTTCTCTTGTTGGGACCATTCTCTGTAAACCCTAGAGGTGGTTGTGGTGAAAATCCCAGTAGATCAGCAGTTTAATACTCAGACCAGCCCGCCTGGCACCAACAACCATGCCACGTTCAAAGTCACTTAAATCCCCTTTCTTCCCCATTCTGATGCTCGGTTTGAACTTCA
>CAKAOI010052585.1:0-24544 GCA_916701655.1 Sebastiscus albofasciatus
GAGGTGGAGAGAGAGAGAGAGAAGGAGCGCGGTGTGTGAGTGAAGGCGAGCAGAGGAGCAGAGGAGCAGAGACTCCGGTCCTGGAGACCAAAGCTACGGTCTCCCCCGCGTCCTCCGACCGCCAACAACACTGTTTAACAGACTTCACTAGAGACAACCAAGAGGGTTGGTGAAGCTCTGGAGTCTGAGTCTGAACAGAGGAGACACACGAGAGACCAGGAGACACACGAGAGACCAGGAGACACACGAGAGACCAGGAGACACCAGGAGACACACGAGAGACCAGGAGACACACGAGAGACCAGGAGACACACGAGAGACCATGAGAGACCAGGAGACACCGACACAATCTGTCTGATTAAGATATGTTTGAAATACACAGGCTCATCTTATCCGGTACTGTAAACCATCAGTGACCTTATTCAGCATCTGAAAGTGACACACCACCCGAAATACATATATTGTGTAAGAAAGACTGCTCTTCTGTAGACATGGAATGAATGAAAAGCCTGATTCTTCACTATGGAGTCACAGATTTGATATGAGATTTAGAATATGACCACAAGGCCTCCCTTCATTTCACAACTGCTGCTATGTAGCTCAGCCTTCACCTCACACACTGTTACATACAGAATAACAACTAGATTGAAACTGTAAAATGTGTTATGATGATATTATGATCTCCTACATTCTCTCTACTGAAGAAGGTTTGCTTTTTAAGGCTTGTTGTGGGATAGAAAAAAAGGCCTTTCTGTGAAATATGGTGTCAGATAGGCCCGGGGCCAGGCAGCTCCAGAACACCCTCGTGGTGCTGATCCAGATCTGGGATTCCTGCCAAGAGATTATCTTCCGTTATCTATACGAAACAAAAAGAGATTTGATTTCATGTCTCCGGGGGGGGGGGGAATCTGCAGGGACAAGAAGTGGATCCAACTTCCCACTGAAGTGATGGTGTAGGAGGGGGGTCTCTTTGTATGTATAGTATTTACATGTTCCTCTTACGTCATGTGAGAGATCAATGGCTGATGCAAAGTGCGTCCTATTTAGCAGCAAACGTAGGAGGAAGTTTCTCTTTCGGGGCTGCTGCGGCAGAGCTGCGATGAAGACCCAGATATTTTACACATCTCTTCACTTCTCTCCGTCAGATTCACCACAACTACAAATCAAACAAGTATCGATGTTCGCTGATGCGAGTCCATCTCTGACTAACTCTCCCACACACACTGCTGTCCTCCTAACAGACACCAAACATCACAACTCACTCTTACTCATCTGGGTCCGCACCGAGTTATGATTACTCTGTGATGTTGTCATAGGCACCGCGTTAACCTGAATGACTGTGGAGTTATTTGAGTTTCAGGTAATCAGACAGGTTAAATCACATGTTACATCCAAAACCTAAAATCACACTGTATTTTTAATCAATAGATTTATCATGAAAGCACGTCTCCTTTTTACTTTGCGCCGTGTTTCTGATCTCCACAATGACCTTGATGCCAGTCATCCATCCATCCATCCATCCATCCATTCTCCTTCTCCTTTTCTTGTAAAGTTCTGACTTTATTCTCGTAATGTTACGCCTTTTTTTCTCGTAAAGTTCTGACTTTATTCTCGTGATATTACACCTTTTTTTTCTTGTAATCTCAGATGTGTTTTCCCTCAATGTGGCCCTAATACTCCGTTGTACATTTGCACTTTGGCCCTCACTACATTTAGAATGTTTACGTTTAAAACCGTGAAATGGTCTGAATATTGTATATTTGTGACATCACAAATGGACAGAAATCCTGACGGCTTTTTTAGAAAGCACTTAAACCTGCTTTATAAATATGAAAGACATGAAAGTCTCACTTTTTAACAATATGGGACCTTTAAAAGAAATTGGTTGGGCACACTGGTGGTGCAATCAGCAGTGTACAAAGTAAATAACACAGGTGAACTAATGCAGCCTTGAGGTGCTCCAACATCAGTACGTAATGCTGCGTTCACACTACAACATTCTGCAGACAAACTGACGCCCGACACCCGTTACTGCGTGACACCGTGACGCCGTGACACCGTGACACCGTGACGCCGTGACGCCGTGACGTAGAAGTTGAGCCGGTCTCCGGTCTCTTTTCTCATCTTTTTCAGCGCTCCAATGTTGCGGTGAAGCAATCGTTTTTGCGTCACCCTGTTTCTATCCATCCTGTGTCTATTTTAAACAAAAGGGAAGTGACACAACGAACTGTAGATATGAACAATGACACATCAGTCACAGTTCATTTATATATTCTGCTACTGATAGTGTGACTAATTTTTGGTGGCAATGCTGGCAAACACGGCAGATGAATAACTGAATGATGTGTCTGTTACCCCGCACTTTAACACGGTTTCCATATAACTGACCCACATAGAGATGGCCAGATCACCACAACATACGTAAACACTCAACATCAGATGTGGTTCAAATGTGCATTTTAAAATGGTTGTTAAAATGTTCATTCCTGTGGTTTCTGTAAGTGCATGTAGCAGGTGTCTGGCAGAAAGTGAGTGTATGACTTATGTCAGCGTGTCAGTACGTGTGCATCCTCGTGTGTGTGAGAGTATCTGTATAAACTCATAGGTGTGTGTGTGTGAGATGTAAAAGGGGTTTCTACAGGTGTCTGTATGTGTTAATGGGATAACACAGTCATATAGATGCAGTGTGTGTGTAGGAGTTTGTGGTGTGTAAGATCCTCCCCAGCCTCTGGACCTCTCTTCCTCATCAAATCTCCACTCACTCACAATGAGTTTCCACTCGATCACTCACTGGAGTTTCCCTGGAGGTAACTTTTAAAAAGAGCCGCCGGCTGAGAGATGTCAGTCACAGAAAGCAGAGCGGCAGCAAAGGAAGAAAGAAAGGAAGCTCTCAATAAGGTTTCTAATAACTCAACTTGACTTGAAGTAACAGAAGGAACTCAATCAGAACGATGGAAGCTGAATGCAAGGTGATGCTGGAGGTCGACACAGACGCCAGGAAACAGAGAACGCCAGTGACACCCGGCTCAAAGATGACTACGGCCCTGCTGGTGTTCACGCTCTGCCTCGCTAGTGCTGCTGCTGCTGTCCTCGTCTTCAACAGGACCAACAAGGTGGGAGTCTTAGATTAGCCAGATGTCTCTCACAGTGAGACTCACCTGAACCCGGCCGTTCTAACAGTCTGTCCTTCTCTTCTTGAAACAGGTCCCGGGACAAGATGACGCCGATTTCGGTGAGAGCTTTTTCTGATACAGTTTTTCTTGAGCCGTTGTCAAATCAACAGAACAGTTTGAACATGTTGATATACACCCCGTTTTTAATAAATCTCTGTCCTCTCTTCTCTCCAGATCTTCGCCACACGTTGAGGCAAATCTCAGGCGGAAGAGCGGCCATTCATTTAGAAGGTAAAACAAGGCAATCGATTCAGTATCAAAGAACACCCCGAGGGCTGTTTGCTGCATAATCAGCACGATGTGAGATGTGAGGATGCGTTATATGGCCGACACATTTTTAATTCATTTAGACTCTGTGTGTAGAATCTTAAAGGTGCTCATCTTCAGGTTCATACTTGTATTTTGTGTTTCTACTAGAACATGTTTACATGCTTTAATGTTTAAAGAGACCTTTATTTTCCTCATTCTGTCTGAATATGCCTGTATTTACCCTCGGGCTGTGTGTATTTCTTTGTGGATTAAGCGTTTCGATACTTTCACAGTATTTATATAGAACTTAGCAATGAAAATATCACTTTTTACAATATGGGACCTTTAACTTTTGGTTTTCTTAGTCAAGTAGTTCTGAAACCGCCGGTCTTTGAGGCATTAGGGCGAGAGTTAGCGGCCCTTAAAGGTCCCATATTGTAAAAAGTGAGATTTTCATGTCTTTTATATCACAAAGCAGGTTTAAGTGCTTTATAAATACTGTCAAACTATCAAAACGCTCAATATACGGAGAAACACACACACACAGCCCGTATTCAGAAATTGTGTGTTTGAAACAAGCTGTTAGGATTTCTGTCAATTTGTGATGTCACAAATATACAATATTTAGACCATCACACGGTTTTAAACGTAAACACTCTAAATGTGTCCCAGTTTAGTTCCTGTTGCAGTGGATATGAATAACATCAGCTGACAGGAAGTAGACATGGACCTTAACTGTTGCCTAGCAACGCAATTCCGTTGAAATGCACTAAAACGGAGCGTTTCAGACAGAGAGTAAATACAGGTATATTCAGACAGACAGTAAGAGGAAAATAATGTGTGTGTTTTTTTAACATTACAGCATGTAAACATGTTCTAGTAGAAACACAAAATACAAACATGAACCTGAAAATGAGCTGATATGGGACCTTTAAGGAAGTTCTAGGGCTTCTTCACGAAGTTCTTGGGGTTCTTGAGGACATTTATGGGCTTCTTAAGGAAGTTTAAAGGCTCATTGAGGAAGGTCTTGAGGATAGTCCATGGCTTCTTGAGCATCTTCATGGGGTTCCTGTAGAAACTCTGTGGATTGTTTAGAAAGTTTTAGGGCCCATTAGACAAAAAGTGAGAAATGGTTTCATTTCACTGTGATGCAGTTAATCAGAAATGACTCTTACTTATTTATTTATTTAGTCCTGAGCCACACCAGAGGCATTATAATGGATATCAACATTCCTTTGATTCCTCCCTGTCCTTGTGGTTTGCCTTGCTAATCTTATTTTCCTACTCTTCAACAGGAGAACACAACCCTGCCAGGAAGACCTCAGTGGAGTGGAGGAATCAGGTGGACCAGTCCTACTCTCAAGGAGGGCTGAAACTCATCAACAACGAAATTGTGATCCCTCGCCCTGGCCTCTACTTTGTTTACAGCCAAGCGTCTTTCCGGGTCAACTGCAGCAGCGGCGATGCTGATGACGCTGCGTCACAACCCTTGGTCCACGTGAGCCACACCGTGAAGCGCTGGTCCAGCTCGTTTGCGATCGACAACGACATTGAGTCCTATAAGACCATCCTGCACTCCATCCGCACCGCCTGCCAAATGAAAGCCAGCAGCGATGTGGATGAGGCGGGCAGCTGGTACTCCACCGTGTACATGGGGGCTGTGTTCAACCTGTACGAAGGGGACAGACTCCAGACCGTGATGGAAGAGAAGATGCTGCTGGGCCTGGAGGACGAGGGGGGGAAGACCTTCTTTGGTGTGTTTGCCTTGTGAGGACAGGTGGCTGGAGGGCAGCAGGTGAAGATATGAACGGACATGTAGAAGAAGAGCCGTCAGCCCGTAGCCCGCCGCCTCACCTGAACTCACTCACGCTGTTGAATGTTTGAAGGGTTACGCTGCTCTGAACAGTCAATGCAAATCTCAGTGTCGATTTTACACCCAAACTTTAAGCAAGTCATTTAAAGTTTGCAAGTAAACCAAGCTATGTTAGCTGTAGCCATGTTTGACCATAGATATCTCTATGGGTCTGTAATGTTATGTACTATGTACTCGCCTTAGTGTCAGTACCTTTTGCTGTACTGCAACGCTAAAGCTGTTATTTGTGCAAATGTACTCCAACTGCTGCGTATTTATTGTGTCACTAAAGGCTGACAGAATTTAATATTTATTTAACGTAACATTATTATATTTATTTATATATATTTATGTATTTATTTAATTATGTGTGTGTATTTATTCACAACAATATTTGTGCTGGATTTTATACATAATTTATTAGATTATTTATTGAAACAGATGAAACGGTTTGATCAGCTGTTTGTTAATGTCATTTATCTGCAATCGATCTGCAAATGATGCCATGGTGCCTGTGGTGCTGTGAAAATGTTTGAATAAAAAATAATTCTTGAAAAGAAATGTCTGTGTGCGAGGGTTGTGTTCACAAAAAACAACAGTGGCTGTAGACGGTTGGAGGAAAGCATCAACTGATGCAGCTGGTGGGGAGGAAGTTGCAGCTCTATGGTTAACTTGTAAACCACAATGCTTTATATCCTCTGACTGTGCACCGTGGAAGAAGTCGTGACATGTTTCCTCAAAACACATCAAAAAATAAACGATGTTCACTCAAGTTAACTCCAGTGGTGTCATGCCAACAGATACACATCTGCAGAAGTATCACCACTTCAATACAATGGAAGTGAATGGAATGTCATTTGTGCTATTGGGAGTAAAATAACGTTAGTGAAAGTTACGCGGTACAATAACGTTAGAATCAAAAAACACAGGACGTGGTGTTAGAAGCTGTCCCTTGTGCCAATAGGTGGTGAGCACTTCCACCAAATTCACCTTGTTGTTTGGAGTGGTTGAACATCGACAGGTGGGGTTCTCAGAGTTTGTGGGAGGGGGTTTGCCTGGGGTGTGACATTTCAGGACAACTGGGCACAGGACGCATCATCAGTAGTGTACCCTTGTATCATCAGGTGTTTGGGCCTTTTAACACTATACACCCTCCACAAAGGCGGCCAGCTGCAGGGGGATCAAGCCTCAGCTTGTGTACTGTGCTCAAGTGCACGTTAGTGAAAGTTACATGGTAAATTAACGTTATTAAAAGTTACGTGGTATAATAACGTTAGTGAAAGCACTCGGAGAGCGCAGACCCCCCCCCCAGTTTAGTTGTATGAGAATGTACATTTTAGGAAAAGGGTTAAAACGTTTAGACTTTTAGTTTTGATGCATTGCCAGAATTTCATTTCAATTTGAGATAAGGTGAATGTGGTCATTGTCATTGTCATTGTCTAAAATGAAGTCATGGTGGAATTGCCTTAATGGAATACCATTAACAGGACTTGCCTTTGCTGGCTCTGTACTCCATTAAGAGTTACTCTCTCATGATGTAGAGAGAAAGTTTCCAGTGGAGTACCGGTTGGAAGCGAGGAGGGGAAGTCCCTGGCAACCCGGTAATCCCCCTGCTTCCTCCTCCAGCAGCCTACTGAGCAACACCAGAAACCAGCACCGGAAAGTACTTCTCTCAGTGTGGGTTCACACTGGGCTTTCACTTCACTTTTACAACACTTCATATTCAAATCTTTTCTTTCATCAAAAACTTAAAAAAAGGTGCTGGAAGCAAAACACCCTAGAGCGGGGTTTAGGTGTGTGTGACGACACGGAGAGGCGACTGTTGATTCTAATCAACAGTGGCGGCTCCTGAAGAGGTTAGTGTAGACCAGCGGTCAGCAGCCTGCGTCTCTTCAGCTCCTCTCCAGTGGAGCTACAAACATGGAAATGAATAACTGTTCTTTGTTTACATTTTCATTTATATTTCTCATTGTTGTAGGTCTATGGTACGACGGGACGACGGAGTATTAGGACCACACTGAGGAAAATAATACATCTGAGATTTAGAGAATAAAGTCAGAATATTATAAAGTAGTCATTTTACATGTTATTTTCTTTTTTCTCGTAATATTCAGATTTTTTTCTCGTTAAGTTGTGACTTTATTGTGTAAATCTCAGATGTGTTTTCCCTCAATGTGGCCCTAATCCTCCGTAGTCCATTGTCTCTTTGGCCCTCACTGCATTAGACTGATATACTATATACTGAGACTATAAACTGTTACCTTCATCACAGTGATCACATGCTTTGCGGCTCTAGACAGATTTTTTTTGCCTTAAATGATAGTAAAGATAAAGGCTTTGATAGTAAAGGCTGCCGACCCCTGGTTTAGATGCTGTAATAGAAATCAGTTATATCGGAACCGGGGAGGATTTCTTCGCCGAGAGAAGAACAAAGAACGGCACTGCACCTGGCATGTACATTTATCTTCTCTCTTCACTCTTGTTCAGATTTGTGGAACCTTGTTTTTAGCTGCATTTCTATTTCCGTCGTACAATGAGAGCAAAAGTCAGACTCCTGGTAACCTCTCTGTGTTGGTCTACTCACACCTGGACATCTGATCCAACCAGACAAACAGAAACAGCATAGCATAGCATAGCATAGCATAGCATACCATAGCATAGTATAACATAGCATAGCATAGCATAGCATAGCATGGCACGGCGGCCACATATTCACACACACATCTGGCAGCAACATCAGCATAAAATCCAACTTGTACACCGAACATAAACTATATAAACCCAATAAACTAATAATGAAACAGGCCATTAGTCCATAACTGTAAATGATCGTACTGTTGATGATTCCAGCAGGAGACGACGGGGCTTCTTGGTGTTGAACACTGAAATGACTTCATAGTCTCTTTCAGAGGTGAGCGGGGTCAAAGAGGTCAGTCTGATGTGATGCCCTGATGCCAGAGTCTCTCACCAGCAGGCCTTGTGATGGGTCCAGTAGGGTGAGTCTCTCACCAGCAGGCCTTGTGATGGGTCCAGTAGGGTGAGTCTCTCACCAGCAGGCCTTGTGATGGGTCCAGTAGGGTGAGTCTCTCACCAGCAGGCCTTGTGATGGGTCCAGTAGGGTGAGTCTCTCACCAGCAGGCCTTGTGATGGGTCCAGTAGGGTGAGTCTCTCACCAGCAGGCCTTGTGATGGGTCCAGTAGGGTGAGTCTCTCACCAGCAGGCCTTGTGATGGGTCCAGTTGGGTGATGAGGGGCCCCCATCTAACCCTGAACTAAATAAACAAGCAAACACAAGGACAGTTCCTAAACGTGGCTCCCTACTGTAGGAGACAGCAGATAAACAGGAGAATGGATGGCGGTTCAGCCCGACCACTGAAGTCTGTCTTTAACAACAAAGAAAACCTACAACTAGGTACACAGTTAGGAAGCCAACGAGGGCTCTAAGGCTACTGATCCACCTGTAGATCACAGCTTTAACACAAAGGACAGAACAAGGCTGCTGTCAGACTACCTGAGCATTTTAAACTGCAGAGATGATGGATGGACCAATCAGCAGCCAGCAGTCCCACACCTCCAGCCAATCAGAGAGAGAGCACCTAGATGGGAAACAAAGATCCTCACCAGACAAAGACACTCACTCTCACACTAAACACAAACACGAAACCCAGATTATTGCCGGGGGTCAAACAAATTCTGTCAGACGTAACCTCTATTTTATCACTACATTAATTTATAGAAAACATACTGCGCACTTAGCACGTTGGACCAACATGGTAGACTGACGTGGTTAAAACGTTGTCTACATTGCACGCAGACAGTAGTTTGGGAAAAACAACAAGTTTTATTTTCATTCTTGCATTTCAAATAATCTCAGATATTACAGCATATAGAAATATATTTTGAATACTGTACCACATGAAATACAGCTGGTATATGCAAAGTCAGATGGGATCATTATTTACATCCTTATTTACAGTCAGTGTGCATCTCGTCATGTGAATCAACATCACTTACGTCTTCACTGCTTTACAGACTCAAACAGTTCAAATACACCGTTACAGACAAACATAGATATTTACACTTGGAGCACTGCACGATGTTCTCGTGGTTTACACATCTGGGCCACACACTGCAGTTATTAGTCAATTCAAACGTGCTCACGACAACCCAACAACTAATACGACGAGCTGCGCTACCACACAGAGAGGACGTGAGACTGAAGTGGAAGTCAAGACAAACTCTGCCTCAGGTGGACATCACACTATCTATTAGTCATGAGAGATGAAGACAGAGAAAAAGGTGCACAAAGCACACAGAGAAACAATATTTAAATCAAAGCTGGAGCCTCAGTCTAAATAGAGAGATGTCACATAGGAGAGGCAGGCACTGACATTACGTGGTGCTGCTGCCAATATCGGCTCACCAAATCGAGCATGAAAATCATTTTTGACTTTGGAACCAGAAGTTTGGCCACAAGCGTAACCCGACGTCTCGGTGGTAACTGAAGCAAAATCCGTTCGCTGAAGGCGATGATGTCATGCTAGAAAACTAGCGCGACTTTGACACGAAAGACTGCTGTTCATTTCCCGTTTCCTACCGACAGTCCTCTTTAGTTTCTTTAAACCATGATCACCATTATTACCAAATCGGTCCTTAACCAGAGAATCTTTCTGTAATGGTGATTCGTAACTCTTTTGGAAGGCGTCAACAAACAACACATTTTGTCGTTCAGTTTGGAAGAATTGTACCACTGTGACCTACTTTACAATTGTAATCCTTAAGATTTCAGTCCTGGTTGCTTTGGTGACACCTGTGGTTACCGTGGTAACAGGTGCGGCTTAAAACTATAGCAAACACTTGTTGAGCAGCTACTTTGTCAGAAATACAACAGAAGAGCAACTGATGTGTCCGTTCACAGTGCAGCCAAATAAACTCATGTTGTTTTAATGAAGATGTAAGTCACACAATAAAAGCCGAAAGAATAGAAACACAGAGCTCAGAGGCACACACTTAGGGTGCTTTCACATCAGGGGCCCGGGCCCGGATCCGAGTACATTTGTCCCCAAAGTCCAGTTCGTTTGATTAGTGTGAACGCTCCGTACCGTACTCTGGCACGGTTCGTCGATCCGTACTCGAGTCCACTTGAAAAGGTGGTCTGGTGTACGGATCATGTGGACTCAGGTACGGTTCCATCAGGTGTGAAAGCCGACCGTACCAAAACACGGGAGTGGACTGCTGGTTAACGTGAGTAACGTTAGCAGTCAGCGAGTAGTTGTGAAAGGTCAGACTTTTTTCAACGCCGCCAGTCTGCTCTGAAATCTGTATACATATAAAACTGTTTCATATCTGTGTCTGTATCTGCACGCAGCATGCACCGATCTCATCCTCTGAATTGTACGGCCGTGGATGATAAAGCAGGAAGGCCGGCGAGAGGTTCCTTAAAATATAGACAATAGTAGGCGATGGGGTTGAGTGATGTTTATTTTATTTAACTAGTTTATTGGTCTACCGCTGAAGAACGAGAGCCGATCAGCTGCTCAGCGGGCAGAGAGAGAGAGACATATCTTCACATCAAACTCTGTGAAATAAGAGTTTATTTCAACCAAACCAGAGTCGGTGATTGTTGGAAAGACTAACGACGACGTGTTGGTGAGTTTTATTTTGTTTCTGTCACGTTTGAATGACGTGTTTTACGATGCTCCGCCACTAGAACAGCTGATCTCAACATAAACAAATACACGTGGATGATGACGCGAGTATACTCGGGTACGGAACAACTTTACTAATGTGAAAGCTGAGCGGAGAGGGAGGGGGCAATCGTACTCGGGCACGGTACGGATCAATCGGACCTAATATGAAAACACACTAAGAAACCAAAAGCCCCATGCTGTTGTCTGATATTCTCACACAGTTATTATTAGATATACAGAAGTCAAGAATAATTTCACTTTCTGGCATGAAAACCTTTTTATTGAAACTGTGTCTGGGAGTCTTTTGTTTCCAACAAAATTCCCACACAAAGCTGTATTTGGAAGTGAGACCAAAAAGCAGAAGAGTGGCACAATAAGAAGTGACATGCTGCAGCGCTGCACCACAAACGGGGGGAATATCTGCTGCCTTCAAAAATAACCAGAAACTCTGTGTTTGTTTTTAGCTGTGGACGAAACGTGTGAGCTATTGTTGAAACAAACTGAACTTGTAAAAGGGGAAATATGATGTTATAAATGTAACTAACCCCTTTAAGTTCTACTGAATTTACGATTCAAATTTAAATTCTATAAGATTGGCAATCTTACTTCCAAGTGGGTCAGCATGACCTGTGGAGCACCACAAGAACCAACAAGTCCCCCTTCTAATGACTCTAAACATGCTCCTATTTTGCTAAAAGTATACGCTGATGATACTCAAACCTACATCTCTTATTCACTGGCTGACTGTGGTCCCCTTGACTCACGTTGTCAGTACATTAAACAAATTAATGAGACATTAAATGCACATTCTGTTCAAAATCATGCAAATTTCAAAACCTTACTCACTTATTCATTTCGGCATGAAAATAATTGAGCTCCTGGAGAACAACTTCAAAAAGATTAAACATTACATACCAGTAAAATCTGACTGAATTAGCTTTGCGCCCCCTAGAAAGTTGGAAAAATTGAGCCCCTCGCTCCGGTTTCACCCACATGTATGAAATTTGGCAGACAGATGTAACATGTGGAGACGCACAATAAAGCCTCTTGGAGGTATGCCCAAAACTCAACAGGAAGTCAGCCATTTTTTATTTAATGTGCAATTTTCGCTCATTTTTGGCATTTTATAGGCCGTGTACTTTAACGAACTCTTCCTACAGATTTAATCAGAACGACTTGAAATTTGATCAGGACCATCTGAAGACCTTAAAGAATGAAAAGTTATTCAAATGGTGAGTTTTCACTGGACGACCTGACTGTGGCGTGGCGGCCATTTTGAGCTATTCGCCATTAAACAGGAAGTTGTTGTAACTCAACTGTAAATAGTCCGATCTGCCCCAAATTTCTCAGGCATGATAAGGGTCCAGTCCTGAGGACATGTACATGTCCATATTGAGTCACACTCATAGCACCCCCTACTGGCAACAGGAAATGACATGTTTTCTATTTTAATGTACTCCTAGCAGGTTGACCAGATCCCCCCTTTCATAACTCGTGAACCGATTATCGTAGAGTCTTGTGGCAGGCGTCATTGCGCTCATCACAGTCCCGGTTTCATTGTGCCTGGCTGTGCCAATCTCCGTCCCGCCAGTACCCCGACTCGTGGGAAGGAGCGAGGGCCCGTTCATCGCTGCTTGCAGCTTTAATTCTTATAATTGAAATGAGAAATTCTTAATATTTCTTGTCCACCCCAACACAGCGGTAGCCAAACATTAAACACATAAAGGTGTTTGAGTTGAGGCTTTTAGCCTCATGTGATGCTCCTTCAGCTCTTGGTGTGTGGCAGTCACAATACTTGATACAGTAAATGCCTGACAGATAACAGCAGCGTCCTCAGCTTTCTTTTCTTTTCAGCCTCGGATCCATCCACAGTGATATGAGGGGTTTAGAATGAACACACACGACTATGTACAATGACTCAGCAGTCTCTTTGAACAGAGACCAATAAAAATGTAAAAAACCACCATCAAACATTTAACAAAGAGAAACTAAAATGACAAAAACTCATTATGTTTTGGATACAACCAGTTACTTTGTCACAAGACTGACGTCATCATGAAGTCTGTCCTTTTGTCCAGCCTCTTAATGCAGTACATAGCACTATCTAACACATTAGGAGGCAGTATTGTAAGGTACAGATGATAAATGCTTTGCTATGACATCTTGGGTCGAAGCCCCCCCACGCCCCGTTAGCTACCGTTGCTACGTCCGTCTTTCCATTCAACATTAGCAGATTTACCATCAAGCTAGCTGACTGGTTTTAAAATGTTTAAATGGCTCTTGAAGGTTACATGACATCATGCTAAGGGACTGATTTTAGAGCTACACAAACACACGCTATATTTAATTCCTTGTGACGGAGGTCGTCCACCAATCGGAAGGTCGGCGGGCCACATGTCGAAGTGTCATTGGCTCCTTGTATGTATGTAGCCGTCATGTGATTATTAAAGAGCCTTTTTATTTTAAAACCAGTCAGTTGGAGAGTTTTCAACCAACTAGTGAAAATAAATCATCAAGCTAAAATGAATCTACCAGCGACCGCTGTGATTTCAAGCTGTTATTGTCTTCCTTAATCTGAAGGGGAGGACTTTCTGTTTCAGAAACCAACATAGATTGCGATGGTAAATCTGCCACCGCTGTAAGATGCATGATGTGTTACCATGGAAAGCCTGACAGGTTAGCAACAATAGCTCAGGGGCCGGGGCGGAGCGAACAGTCAATTCTGACTGCGATCTTCTCTCAAACTCTAGATGGCACATGAGAAATCACTGGCAGGTTAGATGCAAAATTGTATGATTAACGAGATGTACGTCTTTTTTTCTCTGAGAGAAAGACAAATATGATATTGATCAGCTCAACAACTGGTCATCCTCTGTCCTCTGCTGATTGGTGGAATGAGTTTTGGAGTCAGCCCCTCCAACAGGCTGCTGATGGTACTTCCTTTCCTCCATCTGTGTGCAGCTCTGGATGTTATTACCGTCCTCGTCCCTCCAGTGTTCACCACCACCTCACTTGTACAGCAGCTGCAGCCGGCTGGCGTGGCAGTTGTTCCGGCTGATCTTGCTGTCCGGCTGGTAGAGGCCGGACGAGTTGCCGAAGGACGGGGGGACGGGGTGGAGGTCAGAGATGGGGACCGGGTACCCCGGAGGAGGGGCCAGGGCCCTGGTGTTGCTCTGGGGGATGGCGGGGGAGCTGTGGTTCTGATTGGTGACGGAGGATGCTCTTCTCCTCGATCGCAAGGCCTGTCGCTCAGACAGCTGGTTCCTCAGCTCAGACACAC
Source organism: Sebastiscus albofasciatus (assembly GCA_916701655.1). Taxonomy (NCBI): domain Eukaryota; kingdom Metazoa; phylum Chordata; class Actinopteri; order Perciformes; family Sebastidae; genus Sebastiscus; species Sebastiscus albofasciatus. The sequence goes on from CAKAOI010052585.1 coordinate 14,244, forward strand.
GCTCTTCTTTCTGAGGGGACAAACGGTAACCAGGCGTCAACAATCTCCTCTAGTGACAAGTCATCTGTTCCTAAAGACGGCTTATACTGTCAATTATTTGATAGTTGACAGGAATTGTGAGGGAAGACTAAAACATGGGGATGAACATAGTCTCAGGCTTTTTTCAAACTGATTCCCTGAACATGGCTTAAAGGTTCGGTCTACCCACGTTACAAAAACAGTTCCTCACATCATCTAGTGCCGGGGTCAGCAACCTTTACTATCAAAAGCAAAACATGTGGTCATTGTGATGAAGGTAACTCAGTTTATAGTCTCAGTATATAGTATATCAGTCTAATGCAGTGAGGGCCAAAGAGACAATGGACTACGGAGCATTAGGGCCACATTGAGGGAAAACACATCTGAGATTTACACAATAAAGTCACAACTTTACGAGAAAAAGAGTCGTCATATTACGACAGTGGCCGGCCTGGCTCTCCAACCAGCCTGATGATTAGAAACTTATTTGTGATGAGTCAAAGACAAACGTTTCCCTCCAAGCGTAACTGAGAATACAGTCAGGAAGATCATTTGTAGGCGACACGGCTGTTATCTTCATTTGATGCTATCTTCTTGACAAAGACTTTAATCTCAATAAGACTTTTAGATATTAAATATGAAGGAATAGAAATAAGTGAGAATCTTCTGTGGAAGAGAGAAAGGACCTGTCTGACCTCCTGGATGATCTTCTGGAGCTCCTTGTTCTCTCTCTCCAGCTGTCTGGACTTCTCCTCGTCGTTATTGTTGGTGGACGAGCCGGTCTTCACGGCCTCCTGGGCGTCTGACTGCCACTCCCCCCGTGTGATCAGGCGCCGCATCTACAAATCATACACACGTTGTTCTTGCTATGCATCATGAATGTTCACCAGGTGCTGAGGGAGTTCATCAGGGGTCCTGTAGAGCTTTAATAATTCTATATATACATATGCTTCATTTAGTTGAACATAGTTTTGTGAACTGAATATGTAAATATTATGGTTATTTGGTGTTTTTAAGACAACCCTCAACTTTCATTCCATACTCTCAGGATTTCATTACACGTTTTAAACTTCATGCGGGGCGGCTGATACATCTTCTGGTAAACAAATGGCCATGTGTTTTTAGTTTGTGTATCAAATATATGTCTGTTTGTGTGTTTGTTAGACTCATCCACCTCCCTACCCGCCCACCATAAGTGATCTGTCTCACTTTATATATTGCGTAACTAGCTCTGAAGTTAGACTTCCGTCACAACACATGACAACCGTCACTTCAACCGTCACCTCATAACACTGCACCTTCATGCAGTCATAGTCACGCCTCGGGCAGCTGTTGTTCATGGTTTGGGCTTGGCTCCTTAAGTATGCTGATTTGTGAGATGAGAAGATGGTTATCAATCTGTGTGTCTGTGATAAGTATAGGGCTGGAGTTGGGACATGGTTAGCTTAGTATAACACTGGAAGCAGAGGAAGACTAGTCCGGCCCTCATGTTGAACGCATAGCAGGCCGCTGGAGACTTGAGCAGCTATTGATGCTGAGACACGGCAGGGCCGATCTACAGGTCATCATGTCATACAGTATATTAAACCAACCCAGATGACACAGATCCCTGATGAAAGGCAATACATTATGTCTGACACTTTAACTGCTGCAGTAATCTGATGAGAGGAGGACTGCGGTTACCTTGGGAATGAAGAGAACCACCAGGGTGATGTAGACCGAGAAGACGATGGCCAAGGAGGCGAAGGCGAAGGAGGCGTCCTGCTGAGAGGACAGGATCATGGTGACTGGAGCTGTTATCATACACAGCACCTAAGGAGCAAAACAAGTGGACAGAAACAGCAGTTTTAGTTGTGTTATTATAGAAAAAGACACAGCGTGCTTGTCGGGTCACCGTGATCCTGCAAGTCAAAAAGGCGCAGCAGGTTCTGTCGCTGCTACAGACCGAAATAAATCCATTTTTATACTTAAAACAAACGAATAATTTAAGGTCCCCCCGTCTGATTGTCTGACCAGCGGGGTTTCTTGACTTATTGGACATCATGTTACCGTATTCACAGACTTTAGCAATTATTAGTTTTCTTTTAAAAACTCTTTACTGAATCATTAAAGCTTTGACAGAATCCTTATGAAAACTACAAATATACAAACGACCTCCTCATTCTTGTAAAGGCTAAGCTGCATAATGTTGCCATCTAGTGTTGCTTCTTGTGTATGCATTCATATAAAGTTAGTTTCATTCTCATCCCAACTCGTCACATACTGTACCACCGCGTCGTCACTTTAGGATTAGGCTACAAAACCACTGTAGTTAGGTTGAGGAAAGAACTACTGGATGATGTCGACCCCGTATTCACCACGCTTTGTTTGTTTTTTAGTTGTTTCATTACCTATTCTGAGCCGTTCCTCTGTCTGATGTGGATTATAGCTGCGTTATTGCACCGTGCACCGATGAATATCGCACCATCATGGATACTATTTTGCCTCATGGAGTTTACGCCTGCGAACGATTGCTGGATGGGCAGACACAAACGCCCTCACCTGCACACATGAGCGCCTGCTGTCACTACGCCCAACCGGTGGGTGCTCCTCTATAAACCTGCTGACTCTTATGAAACCCGGCGGTCTTAAAAATGTCCGGAGAGGCGAAAGGAAGAGAGGAAAAAGCGGGGATCAATAGGAGGTGTGAGACATCGACTAACCCTGTCAAACATGCACTCGGTAAGCAATAAACTGGATGAACTTATGATAGAAGATTGATTGTATTGTATCGTACATGGTCGGGCTGAAAACGACGGCGTCTGTACGGTGAAAGTGACACTGAATGTTGTGAACACGGGACGTGAACGGCGGTCTCCTGGATGGAAGCTTTGTGTTTGTTGGACCCATCCGCCTCCCCTCCCTCCCACCCTGTGTCTCTCCTCGCTCTTTAAACTACGTCACCACAGTCACTTTCTCGGAGCGTTTACCGTGGCAGCTAATGAGCTTAATGGAACGCCCAGTGTGCTTCATACTGCCGCTGAAGGGAGACTTGTGCGGCGGTACCGAGCACCGCCGGCCGTGACGAAGCCTCGGTATTTAACGCCCTGGGAATGAGAACGTCTTGCATTGGCATACAACTTCTTTATATTCTAGTTTTTGTTATTATTAGGTTATATTTACTTGAATATGTTTTATCCCAATTGCATAAATCAAACATATCTCATTTTAGTATAGTGTTGCTCCTCCAACAGAACGGCTACTGACAGAAAACAGACAACTGAACATTATCAGTAAGACTCCACATTAGAGAAGAACAACGTGCACGTTTTAATCCATCTATCCGCGTTAAGGACAGCATCACGATTTGTTGAATTGAACTTGTTTTTCTTGTGTCATTGCATACCAACAAAGTTTACTGTAATCTGAATTAGAAAGAAAACGATAGAGAGAGAGAGAGAGGTGGAAGGAAGAGAAGAGGATGAGACGACATCAAATGAAACATGAGAGAGGTGGAGGTGAGGCTGGAAATCAATACACATTGATCAACCGTCAGTCATCTCAGTGCAGAAGCTGAAAAATCTCATCTCCAGACCGGCAAATGGAAACAGCAGGTCGACAGCAGCAGCAGCGATGTTTTCTCTGCTCTGTCATTACTCACACACAGCGACGCACAAACACAGTCCTGCCCTCCGCCCACACATCACGCCAATTCATCCACACACATTTCTGCTGCTCATCCGGGTCCAGCTGGCGGTGGAAGTCGGCCAAGACGGTTCTGTTTCAATGCAACGGGCCTGATTGCATATGTTTGTCCATCATTCCTAGTCTCGTCTCCGACCTCTCAATATCAGTTTGTTCAGTGAATGAACCAATCAGAGCTTCTAAGGTGAGATTAAGAATGGAAATGTCATCTTCCCAGTTTGCTAGCTAGAGAATTCAAGATAAAAGACCAGAAGAATGACAAGCATGGATGAGATGGACTCAGCTGGACCGGTTGTTGACTGCGCTGTCTCGGCACATTGCCCGGAGTCCATGCAGCATGCCCCAAACACAATCAGACCTTTGGTTTCCAGGTCAAAAAAAACAAAAGTCATGGCACAACTCACTACCCAACCTCCTTCACCCCCTAGCTTTCACATCGGTGGTGTTCCACTCACAGTAGTTCACCGGTTCACCGTCTTGTCTCCACACTCTCCTCAGACTGCTCCCCTTGACACTGAAATAAACAGTTGCATCAACAAAGCCTCATCAGCCTTTAGGCGACTCCGTAGAAGGGTATTCCAAAACAAAAAGATCATTACCAAGGTTGCTGTTTACAACGCCGTATGTGCCTCCACTCTGCTCTACGGGGCAGAAACATGGACCCCATACAGACGGCGTATCACCAGCTCGGAGGCCTTCCACATTCGATGCCTCCAAAATATCCTCGGCCTCTCCTGGGAAGATCGGATGCCTCACACAGAGATCCTTTCCGTGACCAACTCCATCTGCATGGAAGCATCAGTGGCTAAGAAACATCTCCACTGGACAGGACATACTATCAGCATGCCCGACCACCGCCTGCCTCGCCAAGCCCTCTACGGGCAACTCAGCGATACAAAACGGGCCGCTGGCGGACAAACAAGGCTATAAGGATGATACTAAAGACCTCCTCAAGCGAGGCAACATAAACCCCACCCATCTGGAACATCTGGCACTCGATAGGTCAGCCTGTAAGGTCACCTGCACCAGAGCGGCCGAACAAATACATCACACCACCCAACAGAGGAGGACCGGAAGGCGTGCCCAACGACACCAGCGGGCAGCCGGCATTACCCCAACATCTGGGCTCCCTCGCCCCATCTGCGGGCGAGTGTGTGGCTCACACATCGGCCTCCACAGCGACATGAAATAGCACCAGCGCCAACGCCGCTGAACCCCCCCATGTTAAAATTTGCAGTGCATGCTTGATAAATATATACTCAGTGATGATACCCATCTGGACGCAGAAAATAATGACCAAATAATGTGATTTAATACAATTTATGAAGCGATTGATGGGGTTTCTTTACTGTGGTTTCATTGTTGAGATATACGTAAAATGAGCTAATTCAATTATAATATGACTTTATTTCAAATGGAATTGTTTCATATAATATCACTCTGCACCATATTCAAAAGGTCTGTTGGTTTACAAACCATTTATATGGTTTATTTTAGATCTAAATGTGCCTGTCCCACACCTCTGAGACCTTAGTCAGCGACCCTGAACGAATACCACAATAAAGGTTTTATTCAAAGCCAAACAAAAGTAGTTTCCATGGAAACAGAAGTTAGCAGGTGAGCACATTGATGACAGGTTGAGCCGCCCAAATACAGGTGACCCGACTAGATCAAGAAAAACAAGGTGAAGATCACCTTTTCTTCTTCTTCTTCTTCTTTTTAAAAACAGGACCACCACCCAGGTCTAGCTGGTCTAACCGGTCCCCCCGACCTCCACACAACACCCAACACTACCCAGAACATTCATCCACACCCGGAGCCTCGCCACGGAGGAACTTCTGAACTAGCTCAGAGACCTCTGCCTGGGTTAGTGTGACACTTCCCCCCCGTGTGTGTGTGAAAGAGAACGGCGTTTCAAACCAGCAGCAGATGCTTCACTTGTCTTTTAAATTGTCACGCAGAGCAGAATACTTGAAATTCGGTTGCAGTGAAAGGACTTCTTGTTCTTAGACGCTAAACACATTAAAAAGCTGCACAACTGACTGCTTTATCTTCAGCTGTGTGACAGAGTGAACAGAACCAGCCAAATATAGACTCAGAGAGCAGAGATGTCTGTGAAGAATATCAGAGTAATTCACACTGAGCTGAATCCTTCAGAGACCTGGTCACAGTCACACCTTCATACCTTCATGCCTTTTCTTCCTCCACGTTCAGACACACAGGAAGAAACGGACCTTTAGAAGCCGTGCTGCTGCATACCGAAACCCGACTGACACATCAATAAGACAATATTATGTGCTGATCTTTGCTCATAACAAATATATTGTGTTGGCCAATAAATAACAAGAAATAGCCGACTGTGTGTTTGCATTGGTTTCAAACCTTTGTCATTACATAGTTTGTAATGTTAAGGCAAAAGACAAAATGTTAAGATAAGTGATTCTGATTTTTCATATCTAAGTCGCTCTTTAAATAATTGATCATGTTGTGTATTAGCAGGTCAATAATGAAATACTGCAGCAGAGGGCAGCGCTAAGCAGCTGGGCTCCCCTGAGATGTAGGAGGAGGGGATGCCAGATTAATTGATTGCAATTCACACTTCCAGGTGATCCAGGTGGGAAAAGACGGCACTGAGCTAACAGGATTCAGACCTGCTGGCCTCTTTGGTGTGTGACCTGGTCGACATTCCTGCGTAAAGCTGCAGGAAAAAAGGGCTTTCGTCGGCGTAGAGATGACCTCAGAGACGCTACTGGTTATCAACCTAACAGCAACAATCTCCTAACATCAACCTCCTCACATCAATCTACTAGCAATCTACAAACGAAGTTCAACATCAAAGACATGTGATCAGAGGCGTTGTTATGGACTTTAATAAACGCAGGAGGAAGGAGTGAGTCGTCCTGAGCTCCATGTCGAGCAGAGGAAAAGCAAAAAGAACTCGACAGTGTTGCTCTCACTACATAGCTTGGTCCGAATTCTTTAATAACCAAATTTAAGAAATCTTTATCAAAATTATTTGTTTATGTTATGTTAAAAAAAAGATATCAGATATCAATTAATTCATAACGATATCAATACCTTATATATCTATATATATATATATATATATCAGTGTCTTTACTGCAGGAACACGCCCACATCAGTGCAGGAGCACTGGGTGTTATGTTGCTTCGGTAGACGCCGGGCTGGACCTCTAAATGTTTTAAGTATTTTGAGTTTTCAATCACCTTTCAGGCCAGAAGAGTGTGTAGGGCACACTAGCGTGATCTACTGGCATCAAGTGGCATCTGTGTGTTTTTGTGCACGCTGCAGAGCCCCTGCATGTGGAGGTGATGTCGTCATTCAGTACACACATCCCCAGGCTGCAGAGCCAGCTGGCTTCGCCCTCATTTTAAGCCCACAAAATTGGGGCTGGAGGTGAACCTCACCGCCGCTGCCAAGGACGACGGAGCGTTCTGCAGCCGAGTGTGAAAGGAAGGAGGAGAGGTGAGGCTGCGCTGCTGAAGGATTGGAAGTGAAAGACCAAGTCTGCAGACTAACACGGAGCCTGCAGAGAGGCACGCTACTGACAAACACATTAGTCTGGCTGCCAACACCTCAGCTAGATATATATATAGATATATAGATATATACCATTTACCATCGACCACAGGCCGCTCAATCAGTTTCCGCACAATCGTTTGTCAGCATCGATTCTTCTCTTCAACACAAGACCAGAATTGAAAAAAATGGTGCTATTGTGGAAGGCCAGAAATAGTGCAGTGTTTTCAGATGTTCTGCAGAGGGCTGGACTCAGCTTGAGCTCTCCAAAGCACAAAACACCAACCTCTTCATCGATGGCTTCTCCGTTCCATTCTCCCCCCACGTCAAGAGCCTTGGAGTCACCCTAGACAGCACCCTCTCCTTTGAACCCCACATGAACGTCACCCGGACTGCTTTCTTCCACCAGACTCCGCCCGTCCCTGTCTCATCCCAGCGCAGACATCTTGTTCCATCGATTACTGCAACGCTGTCCTCTCTGGCCGTCCCACCAAACTGCTCAACAGACTTCAGATCATTCAGAACTCTGCGGCCCGGATCATCACCCGCACCAGATCCTCCGACCACATCACCCCCCATCCTCATCCAACTACACCGGCTCCCTGTTCAACACCGGACTGACTATAAAAACCTTCTGCTCGCCTACGGAGCCCTCCACAACCTCGCCCCACCTACCCCTGTTTTTGACTTTAATTTGATCTTTGTAAGGAGTCCTTGGATGTCTCGTAAGGCGCCACCAAATAAAATGTATTATTATTATCATTAGTGTTATTATTATTGAGTCATAGGCTTTGGCAAATACACACACACTCACACACACACTCACACACACACACACACTAATTGAACTCACAGCAACGTTATAGATGGCCATGCCTACAGCTCGGTGGTCGTTGATCTTCTCTGTGGAGATGGACTTGGTCTCGTAGGCCAGGAAGATGCCGAGCAGCAGCAGTAAACCTTTATAACCGTACACAACGCCTGCAGAGAGGAGACAACGAGGAGACAACGAGGAGACAACGAGGAGACAACGAGGAGACAACGAGGAACTGTGAGGAACGATGGAACCGCTGCTCATTTCACACAGTAGAGGAACTTCTCACAGGACTCATATTGTATGTTATATAAAGTATATATTTAGAGATATATATATATGTACAGTATATATTTATATATATATATGCAGTGCTTTGTACTCACCCAGCCAGGTGTTCATCTTCTCTGAGCTGCAGTGCTCCAGTAGAGGCTGGATCAGAACATCCAGGTCTCCTTTGGGGGTTTCTCTGGTGAACTTCTGCTCACATACAGACAATATGAACACACAGGTGAAGAACAGGTGAAGAACAGGTGAAGAACAGGTGAAGAACAGCGACACCATACAACGTCAACATACTTTTGTTTTTGGAGAAAAGCAATACTTTAACTTACTAAAAGTTCCGTGGATGCATTTATTTTTAATTATTCATCTACATAAAAATGTTATCAATACAACCTTTAAGCATAACACATAATGCCATAATGATAATAAAATCAACAGAAAGTGTGCAACTTAAACTTAAAAATGACATTTTTCAAACTGGACTTTTGCATTTAAGTTGAATCATTGAAGAATTATGAAACATGACAGTCAATGTGTAATATGTCAATAATGTAAACGTGACTTCATCAGGCTTGAGGACATGATTCCAACTCAAATGTTAAGGTTGCACACTGTCATTCAAATGTATTATTATTATTATTTTTATTTTATTATGGCAGTGTTATGTTTAGAAATACACTGAAAATCATTTGCAGGAATTCTTATTTTCATTTTGGCAGTAACTATGTTTTTTCAAACACGCGTTGATTCTGTCAGTTTTATTTATCATACATCATGCACACATAAATTTAAATTTTAATTTTGATTAAATGTTTTTATTTTAATATTGGCAGTCATTAGCTTCCATAATTACTTGTTTTTTCCAGTCAACCAAGTTATTATTATTTAGGCACACCATATACTACCTTAATAATAATAATAATAATAATTGTTATAATAATAATAATAATAATTACTATTATTATTATTATGAATAATAATAATTACTATTATTACTACTGTATTAATTATTATATATTAATTATTATTATTGTTATTATTAATTATTATTGTTGTTATTATTATATATTAATTATAATAATAGTACCTTGCTATATACCTTATATCTGTATTTTAAATGTTTTTTTTTCCCAGTTATGAATGAATAACAAAATGACTGGATTGATCATACCTCTATGGTGATATGTAAAGGATCCACAATCTGCCAGATCACGAGAGACAGGACGTCGATGCCGAGCAGAACGCCGACAGTGGCGTAGAGCTTCCACGGTTCCAGGTGCTGCTGGGAAACAGGCAGGTGATGGTCACTGTGGCGGCGTGGCGAGGGATCAGGTGGAGGCACAAATCCTCTCTTTTCTGATTTTTGTGAGGGAGGGATTTATGAAGCCATAAATAGACCAGACTAAGCTGGAGGAGGAAACAATGATCCATCACTAACTGAAGCCAATTCAATCTGCCCTCAGAGCGCCGGGCCATGACAGGAGAAGAGACGAAGAGGCCATACTGATGAGAACGCACGGCTCCCCGACTCACTCAGTAAATAAAGGTGCTCCTTTATGTGTTCAGCTTTAAAGACAGAGAACAGGTCCAACTCTATAAAGTGGTTATTGATTTAATGATATAGGATCAAAGCTCTCTGGGTATTCAGCTGGAGAGAATATTCTTATTCCTACAGAAACTCCTCCATCCTCCGAGCACGCTGGTCCCCCCCGCCCCCAGCTTTAAACCCCCGCCACGTTTACCTTCCTCTTGTCCTTCTTCTCGTCCTTCTTGGTGAAGACGGTGTGGACCCACCAGATCTTGGTGAACATGCTGCCGTAAGCGAGGCTGAAGCCCAGACCGAGCAGCCACAGGCGGAACTGTCAGAGGAGAAGAAAAAGAAATGAACGATTTCTTAATTACACTTATTAATATATCAAACAGATTAATCAGGACAGCTCCGCAGCCATTCTCCATCATT
>CAKAOI010052586.1:0-16870 GCA_916701655.1 Sebastiscus albofasciatus
CCGCAGGCTGCACTTCGCCGCTGCTCTGGTGTGTTATCGGCGTAAGTCTGCGCAAATGAAACAAGCTTAAACGCACTAATGTTTACTTTAAATTGAAGACCATTTCTATTTTATTATTGTACTTTAATTTATTTAACACATGAGGATTTGAATGATACGTTCAACGTGCCTCGTTGTTTGTGAATGTGTTGTTAAATGAAGGAAAAAGAAAACGAAAGCGTGTAAAACTACAGTGAAGAGAAGCGGATGCGGCCTTCAACGCGTTGACCTCTATTATACAAGGGCAGGACCTCGTGAAGCTGCTGGCAGGAAGTGGCGCTCTGTTTCGAAGAGGCTTTAAACGTTGTGCTGCAGCAGCAGAACTCGGAGCCCATGGAAAACCAACAGCCGCTAAAATTAGCCCCCGCACATCGACCACATTGATCCGCCAGCCCTACTTCTGGAGCGCTGCTCGGAAAAGCCGCTGACAATGGGGCTTAATTGCTCCCAAAGAATACAAACTGGTGTGACGAATGCAGCAAACATACAGAGGACAGAGTTTATGGTTTAATCCAACGAGAGCGATGGTTCGTTGGGAGAGTGAGCGCTGCTGTGCAGAATGGATCTTTGTGGTGATAAATAGAATAAATAAAAGAGCTGATGACAACAATTAATCAACCGGCAGATTAATCAACATCAAATCTGATTATAAAGTCACTCACTGAAAAATAAAAGGAACAAATAACTTCAGATTTCTCTGTTTTATATCATCATAAACTAGATTTTTTGACTTTTTCTGACTCATTTAATCCAAAAATGATCAGCCGACTGGATTATTTGACACAGATATAAATATAAATATTTGAGAGTTTAAAGAACAGACAGATATATCAGCCGATAAATTGTTTTACTCAAACACCAACGAGCATCAATGAAGGATTTGTTCAATTAAAATAAAAGAATTGCAACAACTAATTTCACTCGTTCAGCTCGACAGCAGAGCGACCCTCGATCACCAACAACACCATGAGTTCAAGGGTCAGAGGTCACGACACCGAGACAACAGCTGATCGGTTTCTATTCTAGTGTCGATACAAAACCCAACGACACAAAAACAGCACTTTTTTCAATCTGGTTTTGAACAACTACAAAGTTCTTGCACACCTGAAAGTCTCACTGACTCCTGCAGCGGATCAACAACTCCAACACGACTTTGACAAACACGAGCACGTCGATTGAATTAAACAAAAGAAGCAGAAGTTAAATAAACGTCCGAACACAAGCAGCCGTAAAAGAAACTTTGTCAGAGTGGAAATACATCCTGAAACTGGTTCAACTCTTTAATGGAAGTCTGGAGCAGACTGATCTCTGAACTCTACAATTGATCTCATCAAAGAGTACGCAAGATTAGGAATCTGACAGGACATTCAACGGCAGATTTTAGTACTTGAAACCGATATTTGGTGATATTTATCAACTCTGTGCTTCAAATACTCAGAGCTAAAAACGACCTTTTTGATCGCTGACTCGTTGCTATAAACCCAGAACTACTTGGTATCAACTCGGTGCTACAAATACTCCATCCTATGAACCCCAGTACTTGTTGGTATCATGTCCTTGCTACAAATACTTGGTGCTATGCACTTCAGTACTTCTTAGTATCAACTCGGTGCTACAAATACTCCATCCTATGAACCCCAGGTACTTCTTAGTATCAACTTGGTGCTACAAATACTTGCTGCTCTGAACCCCAGTACTTCTTGGTATCAACTCGGTGCTACGTATACTCAGAGGTATCAACTTCAGTTCTTCTTGGTATCAACTCGGTGCTACGTATACTCAGAGCTGCAAACGTCGGTAGTTTTTTAAACCGACTCGGTCCAGCCTCACCTGTGACTCTGTAATTAACCTCTAAGACAGTCGTAGCGGTGGAACTAAAGCTTTTGTTCCTCCAAAAGTTCTCCCAACTTCAAACAGAACACGTCGTCGGCGTTGAAGTACCTTACTGAAAGCGAAGGGTACCCAGGGTATTTCCGGCCTGCTCGCTGCGTGGCTGCTGCTGACCACCTTGGCGGTACTCTTGGTCGGGCTTTTCTTGACGCTGTCCCGCAGGTTGAGGAAACGACTGCGAGCTCGGCAGGACGCCGGCACAGTGCAGGCGGTGAACGTCGACAGGGACGCCTGGACCTGCGGACGACCCGGCTGCTGCTGCTGCTGCTGCTGCTGCTGCTGCTGCTGCTGCTGCTGCTGCCGGTGGAGCTCGATGGCGTGCTGCCTCTGGAGCGGGTGAAGGTGGGCGATGGACTCCTGCAGGTTGATGTTGACCCGCGGCAGCTTCTTCTCGGCGCCGTTCATGGGCTTGGAGGTGAACTCCTGCCGGGGGTAATGTGTGGTCATCGCCTTAAGAGGAGATTCCCGATTAGAGGAGGAGGTTGAACAATAAATTATGGATGGTTCCTTCAGATCTGGAAGGGCTTCTTCGGGTCTCTGTGGCGCAGCGGCAACAGATCTAAACTCCCGTTACTCTACCGCCTCCCTCCACCACCGAAGCACAATAACACTCCCCTCTCTTCTTTCTCGCTTCACCCCTCCCTCTTCAGTTGCTCTTTCTCTGTGACACCCTCCCTCTCTCTTCTTCTGTCATTCTCCTGCCAATTAATCGGCTTCAGTGAGCGAGGCACATGTCAGCACGAGGAGGGGGGGCGGCTCCACTCGCTGCATGAATAATCGATGTCGCCCCCGCATTCAGAAACAGCGACGTGCATGTCGGCGTCAGCAGCGAGGGGTGGTGGGGGGGCGGTCGGGGATGCGACGAGGACTCCTCCTGGTTGGCGGCAGGCAGGCAGAGAGCTGCAGCTTTCATTTGGATATTCTCTGCAGCAGCTTTAAGCCTCTGCTGAAGATAAAAAGCTGACAGTCCTCGCAGGCTGTTCAGGACCGAACCGCCGAGCGGCTGCTGGTGTTTCTCAGGTTTCCAGTAGGGCTGCACAGTTAATCGTATATTAATCTGTGATCACGATCTTCACTTCACTACAATTAAATAAACATGATCGACTGTGATGTTTAAAATGCCTGCTCTGCTTTGGGGAGCTGTGTTGCCCATAGACTGTAGATAAGAAGTGGACGTGGTCACCGTGACGTCACCCGTTGGTTTGTGGACTACGGTTTTAAAGCCTCGATTTCGGTATTTTGGCGATCGTGTCTAGAAGGTAACACGCAAATTGCGAAACTCTTGTGAGATGGTTACTGTTAGGATAGGTCGTCGGGCCTCGCAAGGGTTTTTGCAAGTTTTTGTGGCTTACCTTCTAGACCCGACCCGACCCATTGAGGCTGGCACCATTTTTGTTTCTGGCCATTGCTATCTTGTTTTTTTGCCGTTTATACTAGGGCTGTCCATCCATTAACATATTTAATCGCGATTAATCGCATGATTGTCCATAGTTACTCATGATTAAATGCAAATTAATCACACATTTTATCTGTTCTAAATGAACCTTAAAGGGAGATTTATCAAGTATTTAATCCTCTTATCAACATGGGAGTGGACAAATATGCTGCTTTATGCAAATGTATGTATATATTTATTATTGGAAATCAATTAACAACACAGAACAATGAGAGATATTGTCCAGAAACCCTCACAGGTACTGCATTTAGTGTAGAAAATATGCTTAAATCATGATGTGATGATCATAAAGTGGGCATGTCTGTAAAGGGGAGACTCGTGGGTACCCAGAGAAACCATTTACATTCACTGATCTGGAGGTCAGAGGTCAAGGGACCCCTTTGAAAATAGCCATGACAGTCTTTCCGCGCCAAAATTTAGCGTTATTTAGCCTCTGTTTTTACAAGCTAGTCTGACCTGGTTGGTACCGATGGATTCATCAGGTTTTTCTAGTTTCACAGATACCAGTATCTTCACTCTAGCTTTAACACTGAGCCGCTACAACCTAAAAATCGCAAGTTGCAACAATGCGTTAAAGAAATTAGTGGCGCTAAAACAAATTTGCGTTAACGCGTTATCGCGTTAACTTTGACAGAACTAATCAAGACGCGTTTGAACCCGATCTGCTCAAAAACTAAATAACGTTCATAGTTTAAATAACTTATAGTGTTACGAAATATTTTGTTCATGTTTCTACATCTAGAAATCTTTTGGATCAATATGTTTATGATAAAAACATGTCCTTTGTTGATGTATTTTTTTTAATTTAGGTTACAATTTCAATACTTTTTAATCAATAATTATGGTTTATTGATTGACATAACCTTTTAACTCAGGTTGTGCAGATTTTAGGGAGTAAAATAAGCAAAAATAGCAGCTCAAAGGGGGGAAGAACCAAATGAAAAATGATTGTATGGAACGTCGTAGTAGCCGCGTGGTTACAGCGCATGCCACATTACCGCACCGTCCTGGGTTTGATTCCAGCCTCTCTCCGTCTCTACTCTAAATAAGATTGTATACATCATGTATTTGTGTTAGAAATCTCTGCCTAAAAAAATCCATTACTGCCTGAGATCATTTTAAAAGTACAATCATTTCTGTTTTGTTTTAGAAGCACAGTACCAGAAGATGAACCCTGCTGAGGCTTTCCTCTCGTGGCAGATGGACTGCACGGAGTAATAGTATTCCAGCCTTTACGTTCGGCTAAATTATGAATGGGAAAAGAATTTATACAACAGAAAACGTTGCCCCAGAAATAACCCACATACGAGTGTTGACATGACAACGGGCGCTGTGCAGTTGGACAGATTTGTGTGTGAGTGCATTTACAAATCCAGGAGGAAGACTTCCGGTCGTTTTTTTTGGTGGGAGGAGCGTTTCCAGATCTTTCCTCTCCGGCATCCACCGGCCGATACGCTGACCCACCAACACGTCATCTGGATATATGCATGACAAGACAGACTGTCTCAATCCATATTCATCATGGAAGACTTGAAAACAAATTGATCTGCTGTGAATACCTACACGTCTGCGCTGTTTTTGACGCCTCTAACCGTCATCTGAAGGATAAAGTAGGTCACCGTTACGGAGTTCAGCCCGCCGGCGTTAAATGAGCAGGAATCTGAAAACTGACCCACATGATTCACGACAACAGAAAACACACAAACGCAGCATGTAAGAGAGCAAATCAATACTATAAACTGCCCCGGACATGTCACAGTATAAATATACATCACAGCGTTAAAGAGCGTGACCATCTCACGGCTCGTTCCTCATCAACACATGCAGTGTTTTCAGATCCACACACTGACACCGAGGGGTCTGATGGAGATTAGGATTAAAGCCTCAACTGTGCTGCTGTGTGTCTGCAGCTCCACCTACAGGCCACACAAACATCACCGTCAACAGAACAGATCTACAACCAGGTACTATACTAATGGGGTCAGTAACATGGTATTAGAATAAACCCCATATCTTTCGATGTGGAGCAGCTGTGGTGGATTAATACAACTGGTTTGTCTTGTTCTTCATTAATGTGCAGATTTATGATCCGGAGGGTTTATGAAGAAGAACATTTCTCTGATCACAACCTGCGTCTTATTTTCCACAGTTCAAACAGTAGAGCCAAGACGATTCACCAACTCCTGATTCAATACTATCATGATACTCGGGTGCCGATTCGACAAGTATTGCGATTCAATATTACGATTTAGTGTGATTTTTGTTAACTTTTTTAACACTGGACCATGGGGACAAGTTGAATCATAGACTTCTAGGGACTTTGGAAAATCTCTAAAGGTCTGCGCTATCCGAGTGCCATTCTAGTTTAGTTTATCCAGCAACCCAAAAATCAAAGCATAAAGACATTTCCCTCACAGATTAGTGGTATTTTCTTTTTATTTTCTAAGGGACATGTAATGTTTTATACTTCTGGTGAATATAATCCAATCAATATTATTTCCATAGATGTATTTTGTATATACAGTTCCCTTTGTTAACACCTTATTTTGAAAACCAGACGTAGTTACTACTTCCTCTAACTTCTCCAAGGTGGTCTCTAGCTCTCCCGTCAGCGCCGTTCTCTTTATTCATCCATGGTCAGCTCCATCGGGGCCGTTTCAATGCAGAGAACAGAAATGTCAGTATCTGGGGGCTCTACAGTCGTAGCGTAGGAGACGAGAGCGACGGCCGACTCGACCGCCACGTTACCGCATTACGATAACGTTTCCTGCTAACTTTTTCGCACTTTCTTTCCAAGATTCCGATATTTTTTTGCAGACATTTTTCTGCCTTTTTGGGACATTCTTTTGCACATATTTCAGTCTTTTATTCAGACATATATCGGCCTCTTTTCAGACGTATTTTGGACTTTTGTTTGAAGATATTTCAGACATTTTTGAGATTTTTTTTCGGACATATTTCGGCTTTTTTTCTGACTTTTTCCCGCCTTTGTTCGGACTTATTTTCAAACATATTTTGGCCTTTTTTAGAAGTTAGCATGCAGCTTTAGCTCTGCTCTGTCTAGCTCTGCTTTTCCTGTCAATGTGTGAAACCCAAAGTGTTTCCATCCTTTACTGGATGTGTAGTGTTTAGTGATCAGTAGTGAGAACGGTTGTTCTCACTAAATGAATCTGTGAGGTCACAAGTTGAGAAACAGGAGCGGTCAAACTAACACCTGAAATATCAATAATCATCTATCATGGTTCAGGAAAACTGTCAGTACAACTACAGTAAGTACAGCAGGAAGTGAGTCTGTAAACTGTGGTGATGTCGTTGGGTTGTGTGTGTCTCTAATGGGCCGCGCTAACTTTGTTCTCTCCACCCGAAAAGTTAACACAGGAAATAGCCGCCTTGCTGCAGAGGGATCTACATCTGGGTCAACTAGAAGGGCCGACCTCATCATCCTCCATATTGATCCATGCGCGCCACTGTGTTTACATGTGTGAGACACACTTTCACAAAGCTTTTACTGTCTTCTGAGGAAACCCAAAAAGCTAAATAACAAAACGTCGTTACAACATGTAAAACTAGGTCTGTCAATCCATTCAAATATTTAATTATGATTAATTTTACATTTTTATCTGTTCAAAATGTACCTTAAAGGGAGATTTATCAAGTATTTAATCCTCTTATCAACATGTGCATCAAAATGTATGTATATATTTATTATTGTAAATCAATTAACAACAAAAAACAGTGACAGATATTGTCCAGAAACCCTCACAGGTACTTATGTAGTATACTGTATGTACTTACTTATGTATAATACGATATATAAATACATAAATAAATAAATATAAAAAATAAATAAATAGATACATAAATACACATAAAAAATAAAAATGGAAAATGAAAAATACATATAAAGAATAAGACCGGAAAATAAAAAAATAATAAATGCAAAAAATAAAAAATGGAATAGATAAAAAAATTAAAAAATATATAGATAAATAAATATTAAAAAATATTGATCCAGAAACCCTCACAGGTACTGCATTTAGCATAAAACAATATGCTCCAATCATAACATGGTAAACTGCAGCCCAACAGGCAACAACAGCTGTCAGTGTGTCAGTGTGCTGACTGGACTATGACTTGCCCCAAACTGCATGTGATGATCATAAAGTGGGCATGTCTGTAAAGGGGAGACTCGTGGGTACCCAGAGAACCCATTTACATTCACTGATCTGGAGGTCAGAGGTCAAGAGACCCCTTTGAAGATGGACATGACAGTTTTTTCCTCTACAAAATTTAGCGCAAGTTTGGAGCGTTATTTATCCTCCTTCGTGACAAATGGGGGGCTCGTCCGAGATATGATTGATATGTTAACTTCGACAGCCTAATAAATGTAAACTGTACAGCATGTTTATAAAGTACAGGTGACATTTTAAGTTTAGCGTAAGTTTGGAGCGTTATTTAACCTCCTTCACTACCAGCTAGTCTGACATGGTTGGCACCGATGGATTCATCAGGTTTTCTAGTTTTATATGATACCAGGATCTTCACTCTAGCTTTAAAACTGAGCCCGCTACAATCCCCCTGAAAGATCGATTGCGTTAAAGAAATTTGTGGTGTTATTAAAGCATTACCTTTGACAGTCCTCAGAAGAATATTAAAGGACGGGTTCATTATTTTATGCTCGTATGAACATTGAAATTGAAATTCCTGTTCATACTGGACATAAACGCTTTCAATGTTAGTGAGGGAGGGGGGCAGGGGGGTTTGTACTGCTTAATGAGCAGTACAAACAGAAAAAGAAACACCTGTTTCAATGTCCACATTGAGTCAATCTGTCCTCTAAGAAGATCATCAGAAGAAATACAGCGAGGTAAAGATACACCCAGAATCAGCAGCTCCTCTCTCGTCCTCAGAGTAAACCTACATTTCGGTGTGCCTGTCTCGTGCTGCTGGTATGAAACGCTCGCCTTAGTTGCAGCTTTCACTACACAGTAGCAGGAGTTGGTTGGGCATGACGTGCCGAGACAGCTTGTACACGACCCAAAGCCTGTCTGGCCTCACGTGGTACGAGACTGTAATCCATTACCTGGAAGACAATAAGTTAAGGGAGAGGACTAACAAACCAACTCCAAAACACACCAGAAGCCAGAAATGGTGGAAGGTTAGGCTTGTGGCTAGCAACTCCAACTTGTAAATAACCTATACGCTACAGACACTGTGTGATGAAAGCCACAAAGTCAAGGAAGTCACAGAGACGAAACCTCCTGTCAACAGCTGGCCCAAGAACACCTGGCGCAGGGACCTCGACACGAACATCAAACAGAGCGGGCTGACGTGGAAACAACTGGAGAGGAAAGCCCAGGACAAAAGACTCTGGTGGTCAACGGCCTACACTCCACAAAGGAGCCATAGGCTTTGAATGAATCGGTGTGCGCGTTATGTTAACGTGTGTGTGTGTGTGTTTGAGACAGTGAAACGGGGAAGGCGGTGTGGGGTAGTGCTGCGTGTCAGGAGCCTGGAGGTTGCTAGGCAACGCCGGGGAAGGCATGTGCTACTGCAGGGGTTCCTCACATCTGCCCAGAACACATGATGCTGCTGTTTATGCAGGTGACTCTCTCCAACGTCGTTCACGCAGACATTTATATATTAAAAAATAATACGAAAAGAAAAGAGCTGCACAGGTGTGACACATCAACGTGAACACTTCCTCTTCCAGTCCGAGACGAGGGGGAGATTCCAGCTCGTCTGCTGAAAGCTCTGGAACATTCACCGTGCCCCCCCCTACACCACCACCACCGATTCCTGAACATTCACCGCCACACGGAGAGCGATCTCACGTTTAAGATCTAATAACCTGCTCTCAGCCGCTGCAGCCTTATCAACAGAAATCACCTCCAACGCCACGGACGGCGTCCTCATGTTTACGCTGAGCCTCTATCCGTCTGACGATGATGATGATGGTGGTGGTGGTGGTAAAAAAAAACTGGGATTGAGGATGAGGGGCGTTTCTAGATCTGCGGTGAAGAATTGAACCAGATGTGAAGGTTTCTGCATGAATCCTGATCCACCACATGACGCAGCAGCAGCAGCAGCAGCAGCAGCAGCAGCTCTTCTGTTGCAACTTTCCCACATCTGCCTCATCCAGCAGCAGCGTCACATCCACAGCGGACGGACCGATCAATACATTTACAACAACACGCACACACATACACACACACCAGTCCGAGTAGTGCATGATCGTATGTAAACAGGCTGACTGCTCACACACATGTTGCAGAAAATGACTCACTCCACACGCTGCAGCACCTCCCCCTACCTCACCTTTATGAAGATTTGTTTTCCCATGGTTGGGGGATGGTGGTGGTGGTGGTGTTGGTTGGTGGGGGGGGTGTGGGGGTGGTGACCTACCAGTAGGCGCCGGTGGAGCCGCTTGGTTCTCCTCAGGGTGCCCATGATGCGGCGGCCCATCTTTTTGGCGTACCACACAGAGTTGAACATGCTGCTTGTTGCTGCTGCTGTGGAGGTGGAGGTGGAGGTGGAGGTGGTGTGTCGCCTCCTCTGCGCCTCCTCTCGCTCCTGCTGCAGGCTGCGGGGTGGCGGAGGTGGTGCTGGCTGGAGAGCAGACGATGGGAGGCTGGGGGGGGCTTCACTCCACCTTGTGTGTCCCCCTCCTCCGCCTCCTCCTCCTCCGCCTCCTCCTCTTCCTCACAGACACAAACAGGGAGTCTGCAGAGATGGAGGAGCTGGTGGAGGTGACCGGATGCTGCTGCTGCTTCCAGGGAAAAGGAGCAACCGGAGCAGAGAGGAGACGCACCGAGGTCGTCCCTCTCTTCCTGGCAGTTCCGAGCAGCTGTGGCAGACGGTCGCCGGTAAACGGCAGGCGTCACACTCCGGACTTCACGGGAAAAAAAAAAAGAGAGAGGAGCCTCCGGGGGCGGATTAACCTGCCGGGGTGAGGGAGCATGGCGTAGCGGGCGGAGGGAGAGAGATAGAGAGAGAGAGCAGCAGCCGGTCGGCCAGCCTCCGTCTGTCTGAGGCAGACAGCAACAACAGACTGCAGGGCTGACGAGAGGACGGCCGTGTGTGTGTGTGTGTGTGTGTGTGTGTTTAAAGAGAGCGCAGGCAGGCAGGAAGTCAGTCCTCTGATCTCTCCTCGCTCTGCAGTCTGGAAACCTCACGCAGCTCCTTCCTCCTCCTCCTCCTCCTCCTGGTTCTCAGAGGGTTTGATCCAGCTGACCTCTGTCCTACTTCAGTCCTCACACTTCCAAATATGAGTCAGCAGGGAGGGGGGGGGGACTCTCGCCTGCAAAAATGCTGAGTTGTCGCGGCTGTGACGGACAGCGCGGTGAACTGTTGATGTGTGGAGCGACGCTCACGACGGAGGATTCAAACTAGCGGGGAAGTTCATGTAGAGAGCTTCCTGCTGGTGACTTCAGTAGTCTGTTAAAAACAGGCTCTGAAAGCAACGCTGGACGACACAACAAGACAACTGAACAACTGAAGAACAAGTAAATACAAATAGAATCAGATCAAATAAGTGAAGTGATGGAAACCATGAATACATCATTCTTAGGGCTGTCAATTGATTCAAATATTGAATCGCCAGCAGTCCCTGCTTTGCCGAGTGAGCCTCTTCCATTAATAGAGTGTTGTATTATGGGTTGTTATTGTTCGTAGACTTGAGCTTCAGTGGGCAGAATGTTTTAATAACAGTTAACATATTGTAATTCAAGTGTTGTGAGAGACTTCTGCTCCTCCTCATGGCTCTGTTTTCAGGCTTTAGAACATCTAGCCTGTAGTGACGGGAGACTTTGACCAATCACAGGTCATTTCAGAGAGAGAGAGCGTTCCTATTGGCTGTTCATTCAACGGAGGCAGCTGTCAATCACTCGCCAACTCCGATCAAACGGTCAAACTAGGCAGCGCTGATCAAATATGAATCAATATCGTGTTGCTGTAATGCCTATTTCTCTCCTCAGATGTTCTCAGAAACATCTCGTAGAACACGGTTCAGCTGGAAAATGAGAACGTTTAGCAGCCATGTTGAGGAAACACCAAGCACCGCCAAGCCCTCCAGGAAGAGCGCCGGTCGTTGATCCCAATTTTCGTAGTGGCCAAACGGCGGTATTACAACTTCCGTGTTCGTAACGTGATGCCGTTTGGCCCAAAAAAGACTTTGTCCCGTAGACTTCCATTGGGAAAGAGACATCTGTAACTCAGAGGATCATTTATTTTTGAGGTGAACCACCTCCTCAGTATGAACACTCTAATAGTCATTAGCTCCTAAAAGTGGTAAAGCGCACTAATATCTGAATCCAGAGTTATTCCCCTTCCTCCGTTCATGTGAATGAGACCCAGACCGAGACTGGAGCGAGGGCTGGTCGGAGGAGTTAGCCATGTGACGGAGCGGACGCTACTGCTCATGCTCCACGGGCCCGACGGATGCCGGAAGATCGGGGTACTTTTCCAGTCGGAAGTCGAGCCGTTCAAGCTTCATGCTCCACTTATAGGAATGAACGGAGCCCCGCCTCCAACGCTGGATCCTGTTCACGTAATACATCCAGGATCATCATGTACTTCTGTCAGGATAGAGTGACCGCTTTAACATCGCTAGGCTGGTGACTTTCTCCAGGTCCCTTTACAGATGTTTGTATCTCTCTTAAAACGACTCAGTCAGTCCTAAAAGTGTTTAATTACTCAACTTTAACCTGCAGGAGTTTTGCTGCAACAGAGGACATAAATTCATAACGAGTAAAAATTTTACTGCAGAAACAAACCGAAAAGAGACGAATCAACTGTCAAGCTGCCAAAAGACGGCCGGTGTCCCAGAATGTCATGATATGATGAGGAGCTCAGTAAAAGAGATGCTTCAAACGGCATCACTTCTGACTGGGGAGTGTGTGAGCATGTGACGCACAGAAAGGGGTTCCTTTGCTTCAAATATTTGTTTTCCAAAAAAACAGGTGCGTCTTATATCAGGCCAAATGATCCAAGATATGTGCCCCATTAAACACAGTCAAAGGGGCAGAAAAGTAGTGCAACCGTGTTCGTTAATGTCTCAAATTTCAAACATTGGTGGAAAACAATCGCTCTGTAAAAAAAATATTTTTATATATAATTATTATTTCAGTGCAGTGGTTAGCACTGGTGCCTCACAGCTAGAGGGTTGCAGGTTCGAATCCGGCTTGGGGCCCTTCTGTGTGGAGTTTGCATGTTCTCCCCGTGTTAGCGTGGGTTTTCTCCAGGTACTCCGGTTTCCTCCCACAGTCCAAAGACATGCAGGTTAGGTTAATTGTTGACTCTAAATTGCCCGTAGGTGTGAATGTGAGTGTGAATGGTTGTCTGTCTCTATGTGTCAGCCCTGCGATGGACTGGCGACCTGTCCAGGGTGTACCCCGCCTTCGCCCAATGTCGGCTGGGATCGGCTCCAGCCCCCCCGCGACCCCTAACGGGATAAGCGGTTGCAGATGAGAGATTATTATTTGATTTATTTATTCCCTGAGCTGTAGTTTAGGGTCGGGCGATACATCGAATATAGTCGATGTATCGCGGGTTGTATAAAATGACTATATCGCGAACATTGACTACAAATTGTCATGTGATGTTTTCACTTTGGCATTTCCTTCTACGTCACAGACTCCGCCCCAATCCAGACCGCTCTCTTGGGCGAGTGTATGACGTATTCGGCCACCGTGTTTTTGTTTATGGAGTGAAGCAGCGGAGAGAGAAGGAGCCCGGAGAAAGCGAAAGAACTGAAGCGGCAAAGGGAGTACGGTATCGAGAACACGACCACAGCAACCAGAACCAGCCCAGAGGCAAATGACTCTGTCTTCCTCGCTTTCTAAAGCAATCTCATACGACAAAAACAATGCAAAATGCAAAGAAACCACAGCCGCTGTAAACACCTACATCACAACATTAGCGTAGTTGAAAAGCACGGTTTCAAAAGACTCATTAAGACACTTGATCCAAAATATGAACCGCCCGGTCGCACATTTTTTGCGGAGAAAGCTCTACCGGAGTTCCTCAACTCAGTGAGAGAGAAGTTGTTCAACCAGCTAACAGAGGAGACCCACTTCTCCACATCTACCGATCTGAACGTCCAGCTAACAGAACCGAAGCTGTGAGTCTGAAGAAGTGGACCAGACTGCTTTGGTTACAGGCTGCCCCTACCGATTGGTGAGTCTTTCTACACTGCTGGGAAAACAAGAATTTTCATTATCAGATATGTTATAACAGCTTGCTGGTAAACATAACAATAAGCTACTTTACACTTATTACACACCATTAAAAACAGTGTGTGTGTGTGTGTGTGTGTGTGTGTTATGTATTTATCAAAATATATAAAGCATGTATTGCCAGAGAACTATTTGGTTAAAGGGAATACTGTTGAATACTGTTTTGTTAAATGTAACTTGTGATTTCCCCCTTTTTGCATGAAGGATTAAAATAGTTCCAACAGAAACCACTAATGAATATAAACAAGAAGGTTTTAATGCAGACATACACTCACCGGCCACTTTATTAGGTACCTGGTGTACCTAACAAAGTGGCGGTGCTAGTACCGGTGGTCTCCATCTGCTTCAAGGTTGGACGTGTTGTGCGTTCAGAGATGGTATTCTGCATCCCTCGGTTGTAACGAGTGGTTATTTGAGTTCCTGTTGCCTTTCTATCATCTCCAACCACTCTGCCCATTCTCCTCTGACCTCTGACATCAACAAGACATTTGTTCTCTAGTTGGGACCGTTCTCTGTAAACCCTAGAGATGGTTGTGGTGAAAATCCCAGTAGATCAGCAGTTTAATACTCAGACCAGCCCGTCTGGCACCAACAACCATGCCACGTTCAAAGTCACTTCAATCCCCTTTCTTCCCCATTCTGATGCTCGGTTTGAACTTCAGCAAGTCGTCTTCACCACCTCTAGATGACGTAATGCATTGAGCTGCTGCCATGTGATTGGCTGATTAGCTATTTGTGTTAACAAGCATTGAACAGGTGTGCCTAATAAAGTGGCCGGTGAGTGTATGCTGCAGGGACTACAACAATCATCATATTGGTGTGATTGTGTGCATCAAAGGGTTAAATCAAGCATTTATGAAGTGCTTAGAGGATATTTGAATATCGCGATATTATATTTTGTCCATATCGCCCAGCCCTACTGTAGTTTTCTAGAAATGACTTCTACGATGTAAATAATCTTGAAAATGTTGTGAATCTGTGTTAAATATGTCCAAAAGTAAAAAGTAAAGTTTTATAAATTAGCCTGATGTTCTCAGACGCTCCCTGCCTGGAATACGGACCCTAAATTTACCCTTGGTATTCCAGGATGTCCCTGAAATTCCAGGACCAGCTGGAACCCTGTTGGCTATAAATAGAGCTGGCCTGTCCTCCCAGCATCCTTTGCTGCAGCTGGGAATGAGGCGTAGCAGAGATGAGACGATGGAGAAGAAGAAGAAGAAGAAGAAGAAGAAGAAGAAGAAGAAGAAGAAGAAGAAGAAGAAGAAGGAGCATTACTGACAAGTCATTTCATGTCGTCCGAGTCCTTTGTGTTGGTGATAAATAGACATCAGAGCAGCTGTAAATCTGTTGTCTGGGGACGAGCAGCAGGCTATTCTGCCTTTTACTATCACCCTGTTACAGAAAGCCTCACTAAATCTGCCCTTGTCCTTCTCCGCAGGTTCAACCCCCCCTCCGCCGCCCCCTCCTCCATTTTCCTGCCGTCAGGATTTTCTTTTGTCGGCATTCATCTCCCGTGTTGCCATGGCGCTGCCGAGGAGAGCGAGCGAGCGAGCGAGAGGCGGAGATGAAAAAAAATGAAAGGAATAATGAAGTAAAAAAAAAAAGGGAGTGTACAGTACGTCCTCCCAGCCCTCGGTGTCTTTGTGGGATGTGAGGATACGTTGATTGCGTTTATCGCGGCGGCGGTGTTGGAGAGATAGCCGGCTGCTGACGTCAGGCCGGGGGACGGGCGGCCGCCGCACTTCAAACGTGGGGGAAAACAATGAAGAGCAGGATGTGGAGATTTCTCCACCACAGAGCGAGTGTCACCGTAAGACAGGAACGTCACCGACCGGAGAAGTGTGGAGGGGTGGAGGTCCTGCTCCGATGTGAAGTACGACAGCCTCCGGTGGAAATACGTTTACTCCACTACTGTACTGACGTACAAACGGGAGGTCTTTTCATGCTACCTTCTACTTCTACTCCACGACATTTATCCTATGGTTACTAATTAAAGTTACTGTGAGGAACTGATGCATCTATAGACCTTCAGAAGTGAACGACACCATCAGCGAGAAGATTGTATTCTTAATGCTCGTCATCGGGTCCAGTGAAATCAGACGGAATCACGCCGGGTCACCAGAAACTCCTTCAGCTCAGCTAGCGGGGCCTCCGGCAGCGACCAGCCCGCCGCGGACAGACCCAGATCCGGCTTCGCTGCCACTTTCCACCTGCTCCACTTACATGAAGACGACAAACTTCTGTCAGTAAAGGCAAACTTTAAGAGACTCTGCATCACGACCTGCCTCCTGCACGCTCTACCCGGGCGCCTCCCATCACCCAAACCTTTCCAGTAGGAGACAACGCGTCGGACACGGATAATCTCCTGTTGTGTGCTGCATGTGTGAAAGGACAACTCCGGACAATGTCCAGAGAATCACATGAGAAAACGGCTTTAAATAAACACAGAGCACAGCTGGGGCTGATGGATGTCATTAGTTCTGCAGGTAATTGGTCATAAACCAAAGTATTAGACACCGATATGTTGAGGTGATGATGGCGATGTGAAGTCAGAGGATCACCAAAGCTAGTACAGTTCATCCCGAGGGGAACATGAATGATGAACCACCACCCCTACAGCCATGATGCTAGCACAGATAGCACGGATAATCATAATAATCCATCCAGGATTTAAGCTTCAGGTTTCTTTTGAAACACATCACATAAACAACAAACTCAACCAACAGGACTATAATCATGCCGTCACCATTTCAATGAACGGTTTCCATTTAAAAGAGACTAAAACACTCGACAAAACCCGTACTACAACCAGATCAAATCTGTCACATCGTCGACCTCGTTAAAGGAAACGTTTCAACAGTTTACTAAATGTCATGACTCACTTTCTTGATCAGAAGATCAGAATCATCATCGATATAGTTCAAGCATGTAACTCCCCCTAAAACCTCAAACTGTGGTTTCTTATTAAGGCTGTCAATCGATTCAAATATTTAATCGCAAATTAATCACACATGTTTTTATCTGTTCTAAATGAACCTTAAAGGGAGATTAGTCCAGTATTTAATCATCTCATCAACATGGGAGTGGACAAATCTGCTGCTTTATGCAAATGTATGTATATATTTATTATTGTAAATCAATTAACAACACAGATCAATGTCAGATATTGTCCAGAAACCCTCACAGGTACTGCATTTAGCATAAAACAATATGCTCCAATCAGAACATGGCAAACTGCAGCCCAACAGGC